>JAQFXY010000579.1:0-22528 GCA_034693865.1 Ceratophysella sigillata | reverse complement strand
CCAATGTGGGGCACACACGTTACGTAACGTGTGTGCCTCACATGGCGTGTGAGGCACACACGAGATCAGTACCCAAATTGCAGTATGTCTGTCTTTTGTAATAAAATAGTGTATAGAATACTGTTACCGGTGTCTAGATAATAGTTATAATTTATTATCCTATTATTTACGCTAATAGTGTTTCTTCTGAAGATTCCTGGCTGAATAAATATGTTGAGTACACGCTCGATTCACACAATGCCATCTATCAAGGAGCATTCCTGATTTTCAAGTTAGGTTACATTAAAGTGCATGCCATCTATCAAGGAGCATTCCTGATTTTCAAGTTAGGTTACATTAAAGTGCATCCACCTAAGTATGAAACTTGCCAGAAAATCCAATTTTAGAAGTCTGACTACTATAGCTCAGCATCGAGTTTCTTTCCCAATCATCATGTGGTCTCCATTATTGACTCTCCACTGATATCCCTCTGTCGTTGAGTGATACACTGCTCAAATAAACTTCATTCACCACTCTTCCAAAATCCCCCAAATCCAGAGCAAATCAGACAAACAGTATGAAACAGAATCCTAATCAAAGTGGGGATGAGGACTGATAAAGAGCGGTGGGCGAAGGAAGGCAGTGAAAGGTGATACAACTTTCTCCATGCAGGCAGCACACACCGAGGGTGGTGGTGGTGTGATGTTGTAATTCTGTCATGATTTGGGTACCATTTCGTTTGATACAGACACTCTCAACTCAATCAACACGACTTCATGCCTTATATGTGTAACATCTATAAAAGGATCATCACCTGAGCAAGACTCTTTGTTTGTAATCAGGTTTTTCACAACTTTAACAGTAACATAATTCTGGAAATGCTGGTGCGCATGATGAACAGCGCAACAACGCACTCATATAGCATGTAGATATTAATCCGATGTTTTTCACAACTAATTTTAGCTAATATCACAGGCTAAATTGGGCCGGGTTATGGCCACCAGTAATAAACGAGACGCGTACCGAAACCCTCCAGCAGTTGAATTCACCAAACCGTCACAGAATTACAGACTGTTATATAGCATGTGACACGCTAAGTCCGGAAAATCATAAAACTAGTTTTGTCGTGTCAATTATTTGACATTTTGCCATTTCCCTGAATATTTAAGGTAGGAGTGTTTTGATTATCTGCTAGTATGCATTTGAAAGTTTTTTTAAATGATGTTTTTAATGTCTATAGAACTTTCTATTATGGCTTTCAATATTAAATGGAGATATTTTCTGAGTATTTCATTCTCATTTGTACACCGCTAGTCGAAACGACCTGTCGCTTATGTTATCAACCAAGAGTTTGAAAACTGCCTTCGATGACATACTGATGCCATTACCCTGGAGTGCCGCATCGCTGTTTCTTAAATGGAATAGTAATATACGAAAATACTTGCGGTTTTTTGTAATAATTCTTTATAATATTAATGACTTGCAGGCAGACTGTGAGGAGCTCTGTATATTTTAAAGTTATAATTGTTGGCTGTAAAAGCACTACATGCTGAGTTAAATAATTGCGACTCAAGGTCGCTGAAGTTATTATTTTTCTTTGAAAGTGCTTTCTATTATGCTTAGAATTCAGCGTGTGGTCCAATAATTCCAAGCTATGTATCGTATCTATCATACCAACTACTGAGCTAAAAGTTGCTCGGGTCTCATATCTGAATTCCGTTCATTCTGTGAAACGAATCAAAAGAACTTTCTGTAGTTTTAATTAAAATCTACGATTATGAACGTAGACTAATCTTAAGTCTGAAATTACAGGAATTCAATTCCATATTTCATGCATATCATACATAATAAATATTTCAAGAGATTATTATTGTATTGAATGCTAGAATTGAAACTGGAGTTCCCAGAACTCCATACCCTGTGTTCCAAGTTCCAAAGAAATTAATTTACTGGCAGTAATAAAGAACTTGATATTAAACATTCCATAAAAGTTAGTTTTTTACCTCTCGAGTAAACAGTGCTTTTCACACAGTATTTGAATTATTCATGAAAAACTGTGAGCAGGTACTTTTCCTCAAATCCCGCTTTCCCTAAATGCGAGTGATGAGTGATGTAACTTGTTCTTCACAATTAAACTCTAAAGCTACATAGGTATAGTTGTGATCTCAGCTTCAGCAGCTCATCGAGCGAATCGGAGCTTTACTTTATTACACACTGAATTAGTCTATTACAAACAATTGTAAATTGATCAAATAAACAGCACAGCATACAACGTTTAATAGGCATATATAAACTTTTGTGGTACAATCAGATCAGCGCCGTATTAGCCAGGTCTGCTCTTCCACTTTGGCACTTCTGGCCAAGCCGGGTAATTTTCTTTGCTTCATATACTGCTCTAGTAATAGAGCATATATTAATTTAATTCCTTGGGTGGACTAATAGAGTGAAGTTTTCTAGTATAAAACCAAGTTAAACCAGGTATAATTCATTATACCTATACATTCCTTTTATTGGTTAGCTAACGTTATGCCTGTTGCGCTTGTTTGACTAATCCAATTTTCATCTTTTTCACTTAAAAATTGTGGAAATAACCTATTTTTCTAGTGCTATAAACATGAGCCGTTATACAGAGCTACACACATGCAAGCAACAGCAAAAAAGCTGTAGTAAAGTAATAGATGACTGAATTATATTCCTCCAGTGCGGAGGAGAAAGCGAGGGAGCTTTCTGTTGCTTGTGTATACCTTGGGACTTGGATCAGAACCAAAGCCAGGTGATGCACTGCGTTCTGGCAGAGCTAAGCACAACTTTCTCTGTCAACTAAGCTCAGTTTCTGAATTTCCCCACAAGATGTCCCGATCAGTAGATGCCTAACATGAAAACCAGCAGTTCAATTTACAGTTTACAGTCTACAGCACAAAGCACAACGGTGGTGGCGAGTGGTGACTGGTGACGTCTATTTCCAGTGGTGTTCATATGGAATCTCCTTCAGCCGAACGAACCAAAAATACTACCAAAATGTCAAACAGTCTCACCTCCCACATCATCGCATCATAC
Source organism: Ceratophysella sigillata (assembly GCA_034693865.1). NCBI lineage: Eukaryota > Metazoa > Arthropoda > Collembola > Poduromorpha > Hypogastruridae > Ceratophysella > Ceratophysella sigillata. Next base: position 19,492 of record JAQFXY010000579.1, on the reverse strand, counting down.
ACGAGAAACTTCGTACGGAATTTGTTGCCGTAGTAGCTTACTTATTATTACTACACAACTCGACACCTAATTCGGTTGTGACTTCGGGGAAGTAATTAATGACATTAAAGCGAAAAACAGGAAAATGAATCCATTCCATAACTAATAACCATTAAATTTCTGTCTAGCTAATTCAACCAAGGGAGAGTGGGTACAATACAACATACAACACAGTGCCTGAAATATTTGTAATACATATATTGCAGTTCTCAATTCTGAGCTCTACCGAGAAGTAACGGTGGCAATAATGGACGCTATGTTACTTTTCTATTCAGGAATAAATGTTTCCTCAGGTTGCTGAGTTCAATTCTGAGATTAGGAATTCAGAATTAGAAGTAAGATAGAGAATATGCAGAGCTTCTTTATGTCAAATTTACGATGAGGAAATGTTAAAAGCATTTACCAAATAACTTTCAAGAGTTGGGACTAATCTTAAGATGAATGCATTACCTTGCGAGTGCTATTTTCCCATTTTAGGCCAGTAAATAGTAAATGTCCGTTTAACTCTCTCTGAGTAGATTTGCAGTAGTGAATAGTGAAGCACTGGGATCAAATATTGGACCACAACAGGGCTCATTATTCATCACACGACTAATTGAACGGAACGTGCTCAACAAGGTTTTGACAAGGACTATGCTGATGATTCTTTTCTGTAATTTTGGTGTAATGACATGTTACATTATTCGAGGACTGAATGATCGATTCAGCAAGGATAATGTAAATAGTGTAATTAGTGTGTACCAAAGTAAACCTGTGTATTTAGCAGATATATCATGTACATGTACTGTATATGCATGACTGGTGTCCTGTTGTCTGTATATAGCGAAATGAGTGAAATCGTTCAATCCAAATCATTTCATCATGTGAACAGTGTCACATTTTGAAATCTTGATGACATGGCGGAAATGTATTTAATATGGGAAGCATTGATTTAATAAAGCCGTTTTCATGGGTAAACTTACCTGTTGCGGATAGGTGTAGAGCGGAGGGCAGGACTTGGTGCTCGTCCGACTCCCTCGACTGTCACACCGTGCAATGCGGTTTTTTGGCATTGGCATGTACTTGGTTGGGTTGTAGAAGGATCCTTGGTAGCCGCGACCTGAGTTGTGGTCGTAGGGAGAATCGAACCGTTCCAGGTCACCCCAAGCCTTTCCCTTCCGCCGATGACTGTAGTAGCGGTAGATGACGAGCGTCATGGCCACAACGAGGGCAAGCCCTGTTCCAGCCGCTGCACCAAATACTGCTGAGCTGACCATTATCCAGAAAGTGCTGCAAAAGTTTGAAAAAATTATTTTTTAACTTTCAACTTCGATGTAGTGAATTCCGCTGCATCAGCCTCGAGAATCCTTGATTGCATTTTATGTTAGTTTTATGGTCATACCGGTTTCATGTTTAGAATGCTACTTTGTATAATTTCCCAATCTTGATCTAATTAAAAACAATCCCGGAATAATAAATCCAAGTAGGATTCCGAGGTTACCAATTTATAATAATTTAAAACACAAACGCGTTCAGTAGGCTGTGCAGATTTCAATTTCGTAAAGATAAAAATATTGAGCTGTATTGATAGAACAATCACAAAATATTTTTGGGCTAACTCCCTAAAGCAGCTAAAACATTTGTTCTCAGAGTAGCCTATTAGGAGCCTGCGTTCATCCAAGCTAGTATTACTGCTGTTACACTGCGTTTATTGTTAAGTCGATACTTTCATCTAGCGTACGGCAATTTGCTCGGTAAAGCGTTAATCTTTCACGGACTTGCACATCAATATCATCATTGCCAGTCCCACTTAAAATGCCGGTAGAGCTCCATTTGTCCTTTTTCTTATGAACCGGATCTGATCGAGTGAAGCTCAGTGGGTCGTACTTTACGCGACATTTCCAAGGCAATTTAATCAGACTCGCCTGATACAAGGCCAAAGTGCCGTTCTTACTTGTACTGGCTATGAGTTCGGTCCCTAATCCAATTTAATGTCCACCTGGAGATTACTTTATAGAGAAAGAAATTCTTCCTCTGCCGTTTAAGCAAAAACAGAGGTTGCATCTGGAACTGCAAGAAACGTGTATTGTCTACAGAGTATCTTGTGTAGCTAAGTACTAGCTGCACACAACCTGTAAATGGCTAATTCTTGTGTGTACTGTTGTAAATGAAATTCACCTCTGAGAAAGCGTACATTTTCGCCAAGATCCTGATTCGACAAGCATTAGACACAGTTATTATCGAGCTATGTGCAATATCCCTTGCAATAAGTTATTTAAATCAGATCAGATCAAAGTGTTATTCATGCAAAAGAACATCGAACTTAAAAGGCAATTGTTGGAAGTCGAACCCAAAAGCCTAATATTTTAAAGATATTCAAAATACAAATAATGAAGGTGAACTCTCTCTGTTCATTTTGTTTTGCATTATTCTCAATCAGGTTGAATTTCTATACATGAGTTAGAATGTAATTCATGCAAGAGGTTTGACGGATAATTATTTTGATTAGTGCGTAGCTCAGCAAAACATGTTCTAGAAGTAATATTATCCAATAAGCTTGGTTCAAAGGAGTAATTGCAAATTACCACAGTCCGTCGTGCTTGGGTGAAAAGTAGTCCAAACAGCCAACGCAAGTATCGTAAAAGAGAAAAGAAAAAGGAAAGCCTGAGAATTCCATGTTCTCAAATCCATTCATATTATGGAACCGCACTAACCGCTGCGCTGTCTTCCAGCCACGTTATATTCTGATCTCGGATTCCCGTCTTACAGAAAACAGAAACGTACTTAAGTTCTTTAATCTCTGCTCCACTTATTTCTCTTCATTAATTTAATGACTCTGACTACAGCGGAGAGAACTACCGCACTCATCTTTAGTAGCCGCCCTAATTATAGTAGTAGCCAGAACTGAAACCTACACTATACGGGCTTGATATGCTGCAAAGGTTACGCCTAGCACCTTATAACCTGATTAAGTAGACCGACTTCAGGAAAAATAGAATATTCTGGGAAAAACCATGCAGATGGTAAAAAATCCGTACAGTAACAGAAAACATGACTCATGCTATTGTATTAACGACTAAAACCAGAAAAGTAATAAGGAATTACAAAGTTTAAGAATATTTTTTTAAATTGTACATTCGTTACAAATACATTTCCATAGTATTCAGGCGAGTAGAAAAAATAGTTTATCATTTGTGCAGTGTCTGTACATGTACAAGCATATGAAAATACATGATGATTAAATATTTATCAGAATCTTATCTGTTTGTGACCCAACCAATGGAATTAAAGGCTCCATGCCATAGTATGTATTTAAATAATAATAATTAAATCCTGCTTTGTTTGTTTAAATTCAAAAAATTACAATCAAGCAAGCAAGAACTTTTCTAACTAACTGTTCCCTGGAGCAAGCTGTAGGTACGTAAATTACCTTGTTACGGCACTGTGTAATTTGTTTCAAAAAGTGTGATCACACAAGCTCGCCAGAGTCGGTGGTGGAAGAAGTCTGCAAGTGTATCACATTCAGTTCATTCATTTCACTTTATATTTACCAAAGAGCACTTTTAATTATGCCGGGATTCTAATTGGTCTTGCAAGAATGGTCTAGAAAACTCATAAGCAAAGTAGTCGTGGCCTACAAATTCTTGATAGCACTTCAGCAGTTAAATATACGCTCAATTTAGGTGGAGTGTGCCATGCCATTGGTGTAGAAAACATTGCCTGCATGATGTACAGTACGACCTAGCAACAACAGATGAATTCAGCTTCAAGTAAAGAATGCCTTATGTCTTATTCGCAATTGTTTTGATATTTTAAATATCGTATAACCTGTATAATGTATAGAGAAATGAAGTGCTAGGCTGTGATGGTCGTTAAGCTAGGTTCCAAAAGTTGGACGAAGGTTTTTGTTCCATTTCCATCAGAAAGCAGAACGTTTCCTGTTCAAGTATTTTCACGTTGTCGCGTTTTACTTCTTTGTCAAGGGAAATCTCTTTCTATTCTCTGAATTCCATGCTTGAGCAAGATAGCATTTCCTTTGTCTTCCGAAATACGCTCCCTTTCATATTTGGACATAGAACGGAGACAGTCAATAGAAGTTGAGATCTGGTTCTTTCGTTACTGAATCATCAATTGTCAAGACAGATTGTTTTCCAGGCTTCGTATACACAATACAGTTATTGACGTACCTCCTGTGTAGACGTACATCGCATGAGACCTGCGAGTTGATTGTTCTGTGTTCTGTAGTGAAACTGTGTGCAAACTTTGTATAAGTAGTATTTGATTGTAGTTTAGATTAGGATGGCTAACAGATTCTAAAGCAACGGGTTTTGCGTTTTGGACAGTTTTTTGCTGGCCTAAATAATGGTGCTACCAATCTCAGTGAAGAATCAAAATGATACATAGATGAGCTTAAGTAGATGCCGAAATCGTATGATTTGCTAAAACTTTAAATATTTGTATTTCCATACAGCCAGCAGTATTCAATGCTTATAGTATACTCCACATTACAAATGCTTGTTTTCAAAACGTAAATAAATGGAGCTTATACTCCAGGAAAAACTCTAGGAACTGTATATTTACTCGTCAAGTGTATTTATTAAACGTATTTCGACATAATTGCACAATGCTTTCAAATTGCAAGCAATTTCCTCTACAGCTGCCCACGGTCCCCGGGCTATCGAGCCAGGCTCCGATTTTGGTGGGGCCCGGGGCGCCTCTCAAATTCTGGAGCAGGCACGGGGCCGGTTTCTGGAGCCGGACCGGCCCAAAAAAACCGAGAAAAAAGTAAATAAGCCTAGGTATGTTCCCAGCCAACTACGTATGTTAAAGCGTGGGGCTATTTTAATACACATAATCCCTGTCTCCATGTTAACATATCCCTTTTGTCAAAACCTAAACTAGGTGTAAGTTAACACATTCATATGCAAAAGTATAGGGCTTTGTCATAACATACAGCTTGAAGCATTAAGCCTTTCTTCTGTTGCGGGCTCTACAATACAATAATACTGTTGTTTAGGCCGGTTCTCAGAACTCGGGACCAGCCGAAACGTGCGTTAGTAATTTTCGCTGAGCTGTGATTAATTGACTGGTTATTTGTGTAAATACGAAGATAATCAATAATACATGCATACCTATTATTAGTAAGTTGAAACTTGGCTCGACCAAGGAGAAAGTCGATTATTTAATATAACATATGACTTGTATCACAAATTCACCAACTTCCCATTGGGGTTCTTATGCACGCATTAGTTCTACAGATAGCAGGAGCCTGTCCAAATGTCAAAGATTATTACTGCTTTGAGCTAAGGCGAAGAGCTCATGGATACCAGGTAATATGCCCAATTCATCATTCATGTTGTGACATTAAGTCAGAGGATAGAAAGGTAAATATTTATATAGAATATTATGTTCCTCTATCCACGATGCAGGTCTAGCCATGCATGTCTAGTTCAGAGGAGCAAGTCAAGCGCCTCTTCTGTAAGCTAACAACGTACACGTTTGGCAGAGGTCTGTCCAAGAGGACGGGACACGAACCTCAATTCTGGACCAGCTGGAAGGAAATTGAACTGAGCTTTTTTGTGGCGTGGGTGGGTTGAGTGAACGGTGAATATGGGAAGGACCAGGAACATCCATTCCCCTTCTTCTTTCCCGTCTCCGAATAATCAAGACAAGGCAAGGACCAGGGCACTGGGTTATAAAAACTTTCCCTCAGCTTTTCTCGACCTGCTCCTGCTTTCACTCCTGCTGGATTGAGTTTTGGGTCTTATACATATGTTAATTACACGCTCAAGAAAATGAGGGCGATGAGGCTTTTTGTAATTTTGACGATCTACATTGGATTTGCATACTAGGCACATGGCTACATTATTTCGTGTAAATGGATTAAGCCTATGATGATTGGAGATTACTTCACAATGATGCATGTCGCCGTTTAATTAGTTGATGTAGTGAATCGTATACTTTTGTGGATATCAAGCAGAGTATAAATTACAGAATGTAGGTAGACTAGTTTGAGATTAGATTGGGAAATATGTCAACGTCAAACAGAGCCATACTCATTTATGGAGTTTAAGTTAAATATAATTGAGTCGTAATAGCTGTAATATGTTCTAGAATGCGTGCCGACTGAAACTGTACGGGGCTTTTCTTTACGCGGAACTAATTCGATTAACTTTTCTAATATTTATAAGTTTAATCTTATTTTACAAAGCTATTTAGGACTCTGAGCTGCTTTGTTCTGAGCCGTTTTGATCAAAGTCAATTTTATTGCTTGTCTTCCATTTGTTGTAACTCTTCAGCTAGCAAAAATGGCTGGGCTACCGTGAAACAGTGAAAACCACCGAATTGTGAACAGAAACAGCGCAAAATCCCTTGGGTTTCACAAAATTTGGGTGGAAGTTTGTGCGAGTTTCTCTTTCTTTCGATATGCGCAGCGTTCGTCAAGTGTTGTTATGCCAGAAGAGATCTGGATGAAATTGGTGTCAATTTAATGCATCTAATGCATCATTTCATAGTAGCAATTAGACGTAGAAAAACGGAAATACGAGTACAGTTTTCAAGTTCAGCTGATTGCTGATGAGAAAATATCAGACCAACTAGTTGATACACTATGGTAAACCAGGTGCTTTGGAATAAGTTTCTAACCAGCGACCCCGTGGATTAGCCAAATGGGGAACTAAGCTGGTGACATACACTGTATGCAGAGCGTTCAACTTCTAAGGAATTATGTTCAAGCCAGAATAAAGCTTATTTGATGTCTCCCTAAAAAGGGAAAGCAGCCCATCGATCCAGAGCATAAAGTAAACACCACTAAAATAATAGACCTAATTGTTCTGTCAAAGGGGATAACCTGCGTCAGAGTTATAGCTATAGCAACTTGAGACAAAACAAGAAGCCTTGCCGTGGCAGCGTTACAGGTTGTCGTCCACCCAGAGAGTGTCTCGTGCTACAAGCTACAATAACAATTTACAATGGAATATCAGAGGAACGGAGCAGGATGGGGCTTCAGTCCGTGCACTGCACAGTCAGAGTAAATACACGTTTCATTTGAACTGCATGATGCGGGTTAGAGAGCCCAACCTGTCTGAAACTTTCTAATCATCCTTTCTTCTTTTGGTCTGTACAGAGGAGAGTAAAGCTGAGAGCGTATTTATTACATGGTTGGATGTTGGATGATGAGTCCATTAGATGATTGACATTACTTATTTTCTCCCGTCAGCCTCCCTCTCCACGGAGCCACCGTGGTTGGGTTGTTGTATGCTACGGCTTGGCTTTCCCTGTTCCAGAACCACGGGGTAGTTGGTTATGAACTCATTCCATTTGTTAGCATGTGTACAACATGTCAGGATCACAAGCAGTGCTTCTGGAAGTTGGACTAATACCATTTTTATGGCTCCTTCTGATTTACGGACTCTCTGCGGCTACCTAACCGAGCAGGAGTTCTGCTCAATCCCCAGGATTTTCTGCTAATCTAACTTTGGTCATATAGAGATGCCACGAGCTGCTTCTGTACATCATGGAATAATACCAGTATTTCGTACTTGCCGAATTTGTCTCGTAACTTCTTTTGGGATGGGGGCAAATTCGCCTTTGGCATTTGCACTTCATGTTATATGCTATTCAGTTCGCTCGGAGCATGTCATCAACGGGAAACGTGTCATGAAAAATTCTGATATGCAGCCTCGAAGTTTCCTCATGTTCAATTGTATTTACTTATGTAGGAATACAATGGATTCTATAGGTAGGTATAATAAGTTTACCACCGCCGGCTTCAGACATTGAAACTGACACGCACGCATTCTCTTTGCTATCTGTGAACTTGACAAGGTCTAATCAAGGGTTAATCCCAATCTTCACCTATAATTTAATGTGAAGGGATCTTAATGAAACTAACTATTTGCGTCAATACGGGTTGTCTCTGGAATATTTAGTGTTTGAATGTGTTGATAGGGACTCGAGAAATGTGATAGTCCGGACACGTAGGCTTATCGTCTTTTGATTCAACACAACAGGATATATAATTTCAACTGATCTTGAGAGCAAATCTATCCTTCCACAGACACCACAATAACAGCAAGGGCTCAGATACGTTTCAAATTTAAAGATACAACATAAGGAGAAAGTAATTCACGCGTTGCTCTAGTGCGGAGATTGGTATAATATAGCGTGAAAAATTACGGTATTCAGTGCTCGTTCAAAGCCATTTAGTGCTAGCCATGCCTTCGTTGTCTTAGGTTCAGTCTTTAGAGATTAATGCACGTACGTGTATATGTAATCTGAGTTAAATGACCTCACTGCTGCAACAGCTTTTGATGGCTTTCAAGCGGAAATCTAAGCGGAGAAAATATTGTTTAAAAAAAGGTCACGTAATACACAGTGTAATTATAAATCCCACCATTATATGAAAAGATCACATCTTAAATTCTCTGTATATGTATTATACCAATAGCGGAGATCAGTAATACCTAGATATGCTAAAACGGATTGTGGCTGTGCATTACTGAACATGCCATTTTGTTATAGCAGCCACACATTAATTTATTATATGTTCCTTTGGCTCATAATTAAAAAGCATCTAATTATTTATTAAACGAGACGAAATCCTTAATCAACCAAGTTTTTCAACCGATTGACTGATGGTAAACTGACAGAGCCAAAATTCCCCCGCCGGTGTTAGAGGATCTTTATCTAGTACTTTTAGACAGACAGCGTCAAATGTTATTAGGCGAAATTGACCTACTTGGCCATGTATGTTTTAATTTCGTGTCAAAATCAATGTCTGGCGTCTGACATAGTTTGAGACGTGTTGAGCAGTTTGTTTTTACATCTTGGCAAAATGAACTAAAGTTGGCTCGTTGAGAACGCGTGCAACAGAAGCCCAGTTATTCCATAGGGTAATAAAATAGAAGCCCTGTAATCAGGACTTTGTCAGTTTTATTAGCCTGAGTACAAAGTACAGTAATTAATTACACTCCTTCTCGACAAATGACTCAACTAAATTGTACAGTGAGTAACTCTATTATTACTATAATTTGTTTTACAATTCCTTTACATGCAAGTCATTCTGCTCTAACTACCATATAGCTCTTTTCATGCCCATTCAAATGCAAAAAGGGCGGATTCTCGCGTAATTCTAGTAGCTGACAGGCTGAACCACTTCACTGCGGCACAGCTTGGACGCGGATTCTCTTGAAATTGTCTTTCTCTGGAGATAATATACTGGATATTATATCCACCAAACCACAACCTACACACGAAACAAAGCGAGAGTAATTGATACAATGTACCTCCCCAATTAAGGCGAACCTGACGTTCATTGCAAATACGGTGCAATGTGAAATGTGATATGTGACCTCACTTGGCTGCTATTGACAAATTGTAATCATACAACTCACCCAACCCATGATTTAATACGATGCAAATTATTTATGAGTTGGTATATAACACTGAAAGTATTGCGTATGTAAAAGCCTCAGTTGGATGTAGATTGCGCATAGTTGTTGAGTTACTTTCTTTTTCAATTTCTAGTTTTTGTTTTTTGTCAGTTTTCTGTATATCTATATTATAATAGTGGGACATGTTTCAAGAAATGCAAAACATTGATTACAAATAGTCGTCCGTGGACCATGTCGTACCTTCTGGAGCTCGATCACGACGTTGGAGCGTGTCTGCCCTACATTTCTGTCAATTTATATTTGGAAAGAACCAAACATTCCAATATGGTTTCAAATAAATTATAAAAACTCAAAACAATTCCTTCCAAATTCAACTGAATTCTGTAAAGGAAAGGAAAACAAAAACAATTATTTTGCAGAATAATGCGTCGTAACTCGTAAACTCGTAACACCATTGTTTGGTTTCTGGGAATTGGGATATCTTGGAAGTTGCATAGCTCCTAAGTTATGGAACATTTCTCTCGTTCTCGCAAATTGAATATTTAATGATTTTGGGTGAATTCTTCACAAAAGTCCTCACTAATGTATTCACTGGTGCATGGCGATTCGGAGAAACGAAGTATGTCCTTGGTCGAAATACCTTGCCACATCACTCAGAGGAGCAGCTCACAGCGAGTTGGCCAGACCTAGCAATGCGTCGAGAACATATTTATCGTATTTCCCTTCATAGGGATGCATGAATATAAAGAGGGAAGTTAGGAGCATTAGTATTAGTGACTATGGCACACTGCCGATAAGCAGCTCTGTACAACCTGTATTTTCTGTCTGTCAAATATTGGAAAGCTGAGAGACATCAGCCCGTCTTGGCAGAATGTGATTCTACTGTATTATTTAAAGCTGATCCTGCCCAATCTAATTCTACATAGAAGCATTTGTATGTCCTTGATACAAATATGGAATCGGAGAGCATAAGAGTTTCCTTTGTGCTTCTGCATGTTTTCATGGGCTAAGACGGTATTTGGAAGTAAAGTGAAATCCCTAGTCGGCTTTTGCTTGAGCCGTCATTCAAAATCTATATATTAATATTTTCCATCTGCGTGGATGATCTTCTCCATGATGCACTGGAAAGAGACTGCGGAGATCTTGAGGTTGATATCAGTTGTAGGTATTCCTTATTCTCATCTCTGCATCTATATATAAATAGTTTCTGCTGAAACTTTTTCTAGGAGCCCCCAGGGAGAAGACAATAGAGAAACTCACTTCAGTATGAAATCAAGACAATAGAATCTTTTGCGCATTAAATTATTGCATACAGAAGAACAGGAAGCGTACTCATAGGAAGAAACTAAGAGGAATATTTGGTCATAAAAAGTGCATACGTATCTATAACACAGCCAGCAGTAGCTCAGGGTTGAAAGGGAAACATGTCCACTGATCGCATTGCACTGTAGATGACTAATAATTATTAGTGTATGCCACATTTGAGAGACATGTACTTGTATATCGAACTTAACCTGGCCATTTTCAGAGTTCGAAATAATAAAGGTGCATGCACCTAAATTGAGATAATGATCGATGCCAATTTTTTGATTTGATGAGTTTTTGATAATTTAATAATTTTTTGATTTGAAATAGTAGTTAAAGCTGATGCGCCAATTTTTTTTTTTGAAATAATAGAAACTGCAAGTTGAATGTACTTCTACTCGGACTGAATTTTTTCAGCACAGTACAGCACTATTACTAACTACTAGAACAAATACGGTACGTCATCACATTTAAAAATATTATCGGCAACTAGAGCAGTATAAGATTACTGTGATCTGTGATACAACTAAAATAGAAATAAAATAGAATTACGCGGCTCGTTTTCTTCTGCGGTTTTTCCACCGAAGCGAAATGTACCACTGCTGTGTCACATTCATTGTCATTGCTGACTAAGATACTACCGTTGTGGTTTGTGGTCACACACGATTTTTTGACACTCGTTAGAAACTATGTACCTACATATATCCGTAGATGTTTCATTTGTATGAAATCCAAATTCATGCAAGCGGTACGTGGTACGTGGAAACCAGAAGCACGGGATGCACGTCATATATGCCAATTCGCCAATTACTGAGTGCAAGTGCATTTGATCATCGTGCAACACGTGTCGTGTAACCGCACTAATAATGTGAGCTTCAAACCAAACTTCAAAGCCAAAATGTATCATGTTCGCGATTTATGGTTTCAAGGTTCTCACATTTCAATTATACAGTTTAAAACTGCATATACCGAACACCGATATATGTACTATTACTCCCGGGAGATGTTGTAAGTTTAATATTTATATAACATGAAACATAGCACTGTGGAAGACCTCGCTGGCAATTTTTTAGCATCCAATCCAATTTATTTTCCGATTCATGGCCGTAAACCTAGCAGGCATTTCTGCTCAATTTTCACTGGATTAATATTATTGCTTGAACTATTGGTTTTACATTCATTCATTCCTTCTAACGTAGTGCATATATTTATGTATGATTTTCTCAATTAGATACTTTTTGGAAAAAAATGCTCAATCAGGATATCTGTAAAAACGCTTGTATATACGTACATTATTTTTGTCTTTTTAACACAATCGAACTAAATTATTACTTTCCTGCTCGTAAAAGACAAAAGCTTATTGTAGAGTAAAGTTTTTCATGTCATAGCTAATTCCGTAAAAGCGCTTCATTCGGCTAATGTAGTAACTATTTAAAACTGTCTTATGTTAACGTTTTCCGAATCGATTGTCCAGTGCGCTATTTTGATGAGTTGCCCGACTAATCTATCGGATTAATCTACCTAGACGTCTCCAAGTGGCAAAATCTTAATAAGCCTTGTGCTTTTGAGTATTAAATATTCATATCGTTAGTGCTCAGGTTCCAATGGTTCAGCAAATGTACTTTTTAGCCCACTTAAGTCAAATATTATTATTTTAGGTCCCACCTAGAAAAACAAGGACAGGTTCAATTAGAAAATCGAGGCAGCAGTATGTTATGTCCATTATTAATGATTTCTAGTACAAGCTAGGATAGGCCAATGAAGTGGTCAGCACATATGTAGAAAACATATCAAATGTTGAGCCGTGACATACTAAGCCAACATCAACGAGACACTTTTCTCCTATCAGTCGTTCGACAGTTTTCGGCAGTTTTCGGCAGTTTTCGGTTATAAATATATTTGATATTTGGTACCACCAATTACGTGTTTGACGTTTTTGAATATAAGCATAGTAATTTTGATAGTGACGAATTCAAATATCAAGTTCATTCCAAACTATCCATATGTAAACAAAAATAATTAAGTAGTAGCGCAATTCCGTGTGACAGGGAAAGTGATAAATGCTTTCGTGCAAAATCAGATACCTTTTCTCCAACCCCCAATTACAGTGCACGCTACTACCCACACATTCCAACGTTCTAAATTGCGTATGCTCCTGGCATTCAACTCAGGCTCAGCCTTTACCAATTCCAAAATAATTGCAATAATTGCAGGCTCTACGTAATTTTTCCAACCTTTCAAATAATTATGTATTGTATACGTTTTTCAATTCAATGTATTTACTTGCCCTGTATTTTAAATAAATAAACATTAATCAGGTTACCCTGAGAGAGCATGAGTAAAAGCGAGTGCAATAATGCAGTGTTCGATTTACGTTTACATTCATGAAAACGCGCATCGTTGGAGATTGAGCGATAAAAAAGGAAACCAAGGAAAGTTGCAGTCGTTTTACCGAAACCTCGGTTTCGTTTTTCTCATTGACATTCGCAGTGAGATACTAGTTCAATCTTGTTGGATGTATCTGCTGCCTCCTTGAAACTTTGTTACTGAACCGAGTCTGACTGGACGTACTCTAGGGCATCATAAATATGGAGCTCCTTGTGCTGCATCAAGTGACAACTAACAACGATGCCCCGAAGTTGTGTGCCTACCATTCCAATGCACCGAACATGAATTTCATAGAAACAAGCCGACGTACCAGGAAACTGGCAGCATAAAATCAATACAAATATAAGGGCATCAACCGATGAATAATTATTAAAATTCACTGGCACTGATTTTTATTTGGGTCACCCAAAAGAAATTCATGCATTAGTTTCTTGCCTTTGAAGCCTAGTTTGTTTTAATAACCATATTTGAATTTCTGTGGCGGATTATGTACCTTACTATACATACGTTGTCAAATGCAATCTCATTGTTGTCAGAAACAACGTCTTTATAATGCCATAACTTTTAAGCATAATAAGAAGATCAAGCAAAAAAGAGATTGACATCGGGTCTCGGGTCTGCAGATTTTCCGGTTATACTATAATATACGCACACGGCACAACATAAAACATAACATGCACGTTCACTTATGGAGAAATTCTATTCGTTTCGTTCGAGTAGCGTGTAGGGTAGTTATAATCAAAACTTTGGAAGATTCAAAGTTTTATAGGCAACTATTTATAACTATGCTTACTAAGAAAGAAGTACATCAACCAACTGAATAAGTATGCGAGAACTGTCAACGTCAGCCACAGAACGTGAGTTGGAGTTCAAAAGGAGAAAATACCATAAATATAGTAAAATAAGCCAAAAAATGCATTGCACTTTATGCATAGAATTTATTTGAAATGTGAGGTACTCGGGTATTACAGATCCAGTTTAGAGTGTTCTATGCCTAACGGCACGAGATGTTTAACATAGTAGTTTAGGTTTACATTTCATAACTATTAATGAATGCCAAAGGTAAATAATAAAAGTACGAACAATTTTATGTGCTTTCTTCAGCGAAGGCGAGAGTGTATAGGAATATGTACGAGATAGACGTCATACTTTTTAAAAGGAGCCTAAACTAAACAAATACAACAATTTTAAGGCTAGGGGAAAAAATTGCTCCAAAATGGCATCGTTTGTATTTCTATGTATTACGCACTTTTGGGTTGTCTTTTGCACAACGGAAGCGACGACGGTTTGAAATAGCACGTGTCGGTTCACATACAGGTAAAAGCCTCCATTTCCGTTGAGAATATTCTGCACTTGTGTAAATACCTGAACGTAATGGTATGGAGTTGGTTGTATTTGAATCACTAAAATAAGTTTCTTTATAGCTTCAGATTTTGAATTTCAATTAGTAAATGTTGATTAAAAGTTCAATTTTTATTCCAACAATGATTCGATGAAAATGGTTCATTTATAAAACGCATATTTCCAGGTTATTGAGATTTTGTAAAATTGAAAAGTTAATTGCTTAGTGATGGAGTTTGATACTTGCGGAACCAAAAGCTTCACACGTGCCGGTCTTTATAGGAATTTCGATATCATATGTAAAGAAGTTAATGTATTTCCTGAACCAGTGAATAGGTCTTGTTAGGACAAACAGGTTTATGACAAAACTGCATAAAATTTATGTTGCAATTTCAAAATTATTAACGACATACCTAGTGAATATTAATAGACTTGCTCGAGATTCCCATTAAAGTGCTCATGGTTAGTGAAGGATGGGGACGGACAGATAAAGATAGTGCTAGCCGCTTAATATTCTATGCAAAGCACCGATTTGGACGTTCAGGCTTACTGTAAGGACTATCTGTAAAAGATGTTAGTGCTAAAATCTACTAGCTGGCTCCATACATATTACTTTGCGAATTACATTTATGCATGGTTTCTAGAGCGGTGTATTTCCACCCCGCTATGTGCCATTGGGCTACTCGCAAGCTTTTTCATTCTTTCTACTCCTTCTTGAGTTAGTTGCGGAAAGGCGTGGGACGATGGGCAGGTAGAGAAACAAAACAGGATGTTTTTCAAGTTCTGGACTTCATGTTACCATTATTGCACTTCAGTCTGCATTACTGCATATAATCTACAATTCTCAATATGATCCTGAGCTGTGTGCGACGAACTACAGGCATAAGCATTTCTTTATTCAACTCACTCTTGCCCTGCCCTGCAAAAATTCCCATTCTATTAAATCTATTTTTGATTGCGTCGTGGGGAATGCAATTTGTATTTGCTGACGTTTGTTTCCATTCAATACAGACGAAATTACTGCGCCTCTTGTTATTAAACGCTAACTTAGTAAAGTCAGAATATTTCAACCATTCAATGAGTTTATTGTCCATCTTGGTGGAGTTGAAATGGAGCAATCAGAAAACGTTTTTCACTTGGCATAAACACAAACATACATAATACTGTACTATTTATATTATACTGCTGGGCCCAAGAAACAGTGTCGCACACTGATTTGTGTACCTGGACTGGTTACATCTTATTTACTTACTTCCAGACATAAATAGTGAAGAATAACGAAAACGTGTATAAAGTTTAGTTGTAAGCCCGTTGCCCGCGAGAATAACATAAATATAGCGTTGGAATTTGAGTTAATATTGAATATTTGTGTTTAGTTTCCACACTAGTTCAAATTCAGTATATTAATAATTAGGAGACGAATAACAACTTATGACGGGTACATAGAAGGATGGATGCATGGAAACACCATATACTGATTAAGTTAGTTATATTCTAAGAGTATGAGATGCACGTGCTGCCTGAACTATTTAAAATTTAAACCATTTGCAGCTTGTCAGTCCTAAAATGACCGCTCTACACTAACATGATCATTACGAATTTCAGCTTTTTAAGTCAGTCATCCTTGCATCAATAATCCGGCAGAGAGCAGATTTATGTCCTGTGCTGTAATGTAAGTGACATTTAGAAATCATTTGCCTGGAAGCAATAAACAGAGACTCTCAGTTTCGAGGAATGAAAGGGGAACTATGCTTTCCCGTGCCATCATGCCATCGGACAGTGAAAGAGGTTAAATTGTAAAGTGAAGCTGGAGGTGGAATTTGAACTGAAGTAAGATCCAGAGTCATCGTCCCCACAGACACGGCACCGTTCTCTCATCTCCTCTTTTGTAAGGAAGTTAGAGGGAAGTGAAGCATTCTTTCTTGATTCAATCATAAGTTGCTTCAACTCGGCAATAATATTATGCTACTTGAACATGCTGTCTGGATCTGAAGGAACGATAACTAAGAACACTTTCTGTAGAGAAAGGAACAGAAATAGGATTCTGTCACTTCTCTCACTTCAAATCGGATTTTCTAAGACTCAAAAGGCTCTGTGCTAATGCCCATGCTCAGACCAGATTGCGGATTTAGTCAAGAGGAAATCTGGTAAACGAAGTCAGACGATATTTCACAAATGTTTGATCTGTACAGAATCCCTCAAAGTTAATAATTATCAATAATTGAATTTCCATGGCTCTGAGCCTCAGATATATATCGTATAACTGTTGAAAAGCCATTAACACCTTGATGGAGAAGAGTGTACTGCACTTGCCATTTGGTACAGGTACAGAGGCATTATTTGGAAAACTCGATTCAAGTTAAGAAAAAAACACTGCAACAGAGCAACGTCATTTGGGAACCTGATGCTTCTATAACCTAACTTAGCCGATAATACAGATAAAGCATCTATAATTTAACTACATAGAAAAGGTCATGGCAGGTTGCTGATCGGACAACAATAAAGACGTGGAATAGTAAACCAAACTTACCATATTCACATTTATTTACGTTAAAGATTAGAAATTGCTGAGTCGTGGGCTTTCTCCGTTGAATATATGAATAGCCAACAAGGCATCATCAAACAAGCCAACAAGGCATCAAACAGCAATGCATAAAACATGACTTAAGAATAATTCATAGAATTCATATTAAAACAAGGAGCAAAAAACTAGTTCCTAGAATACCTAAAACTAATGCCCGAAGAATACTAATAAGGATCTAGCGTCGTTGTCAGGAAAAATCCAATTACCAATATCAACACTCATAAGTGTGTACATGGATATCAAAGACGGTTAATGAAGTCTTCAGCAGAATTGAAAACGAAGCACTAGAAAGCGTGTATACAATATCCACAAGGACAAGCTAATTAATTGAAGCCTTCTTTACATAATGTAATATAAGTACATATGCTCTCCCTCAAAGGAAATCTAATTTAGGAGTTGTAATGAAGCCGAGATGTTGTTTACAATCTTCTATACAACACAGTATTAGGACTGTCCACCATTCTACGGCTTTGAACATTCACGGCATGATGAATTGAATTCAAATCCCAATTGGCAGAATTATTATGTGGAATCAAAAGCAGCCCAAGTAATTCCTACATTTGGATTGATCTCTGCACAACTAGGTTTCTTTGAGTTATATCATCAGTAAATTAGAATTCAAATCATGAAAAGCTTTAGTCTATCCCTGAGATTACTAGTCAAGTTCCAATCTCAATGCTAAGAATTTGATTTGCATAGCCGAATTGAGGGAAGAAAGAAACGGGACGGCTCAGACTCAGACTATTCCCCCATTCCAAGCATGAGTAAAACTTAGGCAAATAGAGAATTTAATCAAGAATTCACATAACACTAAAAGTGCAATATACTCACTCACCTATTATTATATTTACCCCGTCTGCGTGTCTGGCTCTCGTAAAACATATGCACTTCTATTCCTCCAGTTCTATTTATACAGAGCTGCTCGGACCGAAATGGTCCGGCAGTAAAATTGGAGAGAAGATTGTACCGCTGAACTCGTCGTCCTAAGTTGTATCCATACCCGGGGAAAGCCCATTTGTGAAAAATGCGGCAGGTCATGTCTACAAGTTTCCTCCATAGTAAAAGTGGTTGGCCAATTTTCTCACAATATAGTCTGTTCTCGAGACTCTGCCTCTACCCGTAGTAAAAAGTTGGACGCTAATAAACACTCAGTAATAGGAAAAGTTGAAGACCTAACGAGGTATTTTATCTGAACTTGAAATGCCCCAATACGCAGTAAACAATAAATTGGCCATTAAAGTCTTCGGTTGCGGCACGACAATGCCGAAACAGTACCACCCAGCCTTACTCCACTAACTCTCCATAAATCAAATAATACACACAACTACTCACAACGAGTTGGTCAGTCATATACGATATATCGTTTTGAGCAATGACAAGCAGCGATTGGATTATTTAATTACTGTTAAACATTTAGACAACCGGCAGCTACATATACAAGAAATGAAATTCATTTTTTATTCAGCAATGCATCACAATGGAAATAAAAACTCGTAGTGCGCAGCTAAGCAATGCAAGGCAAACGAACAACAGTAAATGTTTGTTGTTGCACAATAAAAAATCGGTTCAGCTGGAAGGAAAGTGATTCCCAAGAGTCATCAGGGCATGACATACTCTGGACTAATTAGATGTATTATATTTCTACTAAATTGGAAATTCAATTCCTTCCGCATCCCACGCGTCCTGACCCATTTGTACTATATTTCTCGAATGTCAGAACACGAGAACTTCTTTTAGATGCGAATGAAAAAGTTGAGGGTCTCTCGAGAAGGCTCAAAGTTTAGTAGTCGAGTTGAGAACGGTTCTTGGAAGAGAAAAATATAATTGAAAATACTTTTTAACAATGTGAAAACTTGCCTCCACGCTGGGCCATACCTACTGTAAAGTTACGATACGTAGCCGGAGAGTAAACAGGAAAATAATGAGTAGGTATCCTGGAAACGGATTGACAGAATTTTAATAGAAATAAACTTCGGAGTTTCAATACCCAGTCCCAGCCCAGTAGAAGGTCGGTGTATCACAATACGCGAGGCAGAGTTTTGATTAAAGGCGAGTTGTCCTACACTTGCTTTCCTGAGTTTGGCCATGTTTGGAATTGTATGATTGAGGACAGCGAGAAAGAAATGTCAGAGGATTTCTCGGGAAAGGAAAGTGGAGAAACGTTTTAATGACATCAATGCACAGGGTTGCGGCTTTACATTGACATCGATCCTACGGAGCTTCTTTTCTCTAATTGTCATGCATAACGTAGTGTGTGTTGGTTGTGAGCTAGGTAACTCAAGGTTCGTTTATGGAATGGACTCGGTTTAACATACCACATAGCGCATCTCCTCCATGTGTCCATTCCTATGACGGTAAAGGCAGGGCATTTTGTAGGTGAAAACCAGGGTAAGAGAAGAGTACGGGTAGGGGCTTAGGCAATCTACTCTCATTTTGGAAGCATAGAATTTCACACACTCAA
>JAQFXY010000578.1:0-22626 GCA_034693865.1 Ceratophysella sigillata | reverse complement strand
GAAATTTCCGACAAACTGACGTTCCATCGTAAATTTCCGACAAATTGACGTTTTAGCGGAAATTTCCGACAAACTGAGGTTCCATCGTATATTTCCGACAAATTCACGTTTTGGCGGAAATTTCCGACAAACTGACGTTCCATCGTAAATTTCCGACAAATTGACGTTTTAGCGGAAATTTCCGACAAACTGACGTTCTGTCGTAAATTTCCGACAAATTGACGTTTTAGCGGAAATTTCCGACAAACTGACGTTCTATCGTAAATTTCCGATGAAATTTCCGACAACTTGAAACCAGCGTTAGGTATACAATACAATAGAATAGAACACAGAACCGTACAGGATGAACGACGTACACGTGCCATGAGCCATGACTCACCTGAGAAGAGCAGAATTTTTGTTTCCAATTAGTAGTTAGGCGGTACTTAGGTGTAGTTCCTCCGACTGAGCGAAGGCTAAGGTGGCTCAAGGAAACTTGAGCTTGGGTGTTCCAGGTAATCACTGGAACCAAAAACTAAATAATACTTCTCAAGCCCAAGTCTGAAAGGAAAGTGAAAGGAAGAGTTGAGGAAAAGAAGGTGCGAGGGAGCTCTGCTGCTGCTGCTCTAGGAAATGACGTGTTAAAAAGAATGTTTGAATCATCCGCCATTTCCTACCGTCTTGACAACCACCGCCAATAATCTTCCACCTTGGCTTAAAGGCACGAAACCGATTTTTACTTCTTCTTCCTATCCTTTATTAAAGCAATACAAATCAAAACGCGAATTAATACAAAACACAACTGTCTGGCTAATTTTATATGCGATATAGCGTGGCACTTATGTAGTTTTGCCTCATAACTCATAATATAATACGTAATAAAATAAGTGGATGGAGTTGCCACAAGCCAATAATCACCATGTTATTCTGTACTTTTTGTATGTATGCATGTGCGTACGGTATAATGAATGAATGAATGCATGGTCCAGTCAGGTCCAAGTTCCAATTCAATATTGACGATTAACGACGAAGTAAACTTTTTACAGATCTGCTCTGCATTCTGCACCAAAGCGGAATCAGAGATGACAAATGCGTAATTAAGTGGAAGCGTGCCTCCTGGAAGTCTGCTATTGCTATTAATTATAGCATGATCTAAACTAAGGCTTAATATAAGTACGTGCATAAACATGTATTACGGTAGTACGATAAATGTATTACTGGCCAATGACCAATTGCACCTAAGGCTCGTACTACCGCTTAACGTTAGTCAATCCAATTGAGTTCTTAGAACATTGGCTACACTTTTCAAAATATTCAATGGATGTTAAGCTACCTAAGCTAGGCCAGACCCAAGACCCGATTGACCTTGGACGGTGCATTACAAATTACAATGCAATCAATCAGCCTTCTACTTCTACTCTTCAAAATGCAAGAATGTTTTTGCATAAGAAAGAATAATTTGTATTGGAATATCAGATAAAAAATAAAATTACCGACCATAGTGCGGTATAATATTTTTTAATACAAATGGAGTGGTAACTTACGGCGAAAACAAACGCCGTATTAATAAGTTTAACGTTTAATAATGCGTAATTGTGTATCACCATAAAGGAGTTTTTATACAGATTTCTTATTTTACGAATAACGGGTATATGGTTAAAAACTACATATATATTTTTTCTTATGATTAACCACATGTATACTTTTAAAACAACAAGACATCTATAATTCATCAGGTTGTATGGAATCAATGAATTAGATAAATGAAATTCTAAATATGTTTAATAGTATTCTAATAATGCTAATTCTAAGCACTTCATTTTTTTGCGTTATGCAGAAATATTGGCAATGGCAATTGGCAATGTATAATGCACACTTGTTTCAGGTAATTGTAATTAAGGTAAATAGCTGGTGACAGGAGCAGCTCAGTATTACCATGGTTAAATATTACATAGGGTGAACGGGAATTATCGAATTGAATAGACTACAGATTTGTTAGATTTTCTTCAATTATTTTGCTCTGCTACTCTAACCATAGTTACTCAATAAACTTTAGCGATTTATTCTACTTCAATTTCATTCTATTGTTTAGCTCGAAAGTTCTGATAACCAAGAAGCGCAGAATGGAAAAAACTGAAAATGTGTTTCTCAAGTTCGTACTTGCGGTTGCGACTCTATGTTGTCTCGAAAATACGGTTCACTGTAATTATTTCCAGTATTTAAAAACAAAGCCTCAATACTGGCCCTAAATTCTACTTTATTTTAATACCCATTTTCTCCAGGTTACAAAGAGTTGAAATCCAATGAGTTACCTCTGAATTGTGGTCAAAGCATGGTTTCAAATCTGAATAATAAATTAATCAGTGCCAAGATAACCGGTGGTAAAGGTAAGTAGAAAACGTTTTTAATTTACATATATTCTTTCCACCATTGCTTCACTGACCACATAACGGTGAATCAAGGTTTAAATCCTAATTTAATAAAAACTTTTATTTTGACCTCATGTAGAAGCTCGAAAGGGAGAATTCCCGTGGATGGTGGCAATATTTGGACCGAATGGGAAACATAGTTGCGGCGTAAGTTCCCAAAATTAACTCAGTATGTATTTACTGATTTATGTTTCTGGACGTTGACTTCGATTAACATTATTAATTACATTTTGTTAAATCTTGATTTCGATCCTGCCGCGTAGGGTTCATTGATCAACCATGACTTTGTTCTATCAGCGTCCCATTGCTTCGCATCGTAAGAATTGCTTTGCCAAATTCTAGAAAAAGCTATTTATTTCTATAAAGGATGTATTAGTATATGCAGTGCCTCAAAAGCATTTCTGTTGTACTTTAGATACAGTTCCGAAGACCTCAAACGCCTCACGGTTACAATCGGTGATCACAACATTAAAACCGCCTCAGAGGGTCATCACGAAATTCGGAAAATCCAACAAGTGATTCTACACAAGGGCTTTGATATAAAAACGTATAACCATGATATTTCTCTGTTGAAATTGGACCGGCCGGTACTTTTCACCAATTTCATACAGCCCATTTGTATTCCGCGTAATGAAACGAGAGTATTTGAAAGCATTGAGGGGTTAGAGGTTGTGGTAGCGGGTTGGGGACGCTTAACCAGCGGACTATTTGGACTGAGCCCAGATACTTTGCGAAAAGTGGAAATCCCGGTTTGGAAATTCGAAGCCTGTAAACGAGTTTACAACAGATTTGCTCCGGGAAGGCTTATGAGCTCACATCTTTGTGCAGGAGACGGAAGGAAAAATAAGGATGCATGTATTGTACGATATCTTAATTGTTCATTATTGGGAGCGTATTGTCAATTGTCAATGCCAGGAGGTGATTGTGTGATGTTCTTATAGGGTGATAGTGGAGGTCCGTTAATGCTGAGGTCCGACAATTCAGCTTGGTTTCAGGTACGATAAACCGAAAATTCTAAATATGGGCAGGCTTATTCCGCTTAGCTTATGGTATTGCGGATGAACTTGCGGATGAAATTATAATCCATGCTTCCTTATTACCTCCCAGCATGGCGTTTATTCGCACAACCAATTTATAACTATTACACTGTGTTACGTCAAACTAATTAGAAATTCAACGGTTTCTAGATTGGCACAGTATCTTGGGGTAAAGGATGCGGTTCCTTTCCTGGTATAACAAAAATTATTATCTCATTGATTAATTAAACTGAAAAGCGATTATTATGCAATTTTTGTTCTCAGGAGTTTACACTGATATCAGGAAATACGCAAACTGGATCCAGCAGCATATTAACATTTGAATGAATGAGTAATAAATCCTAACCATTTATAATTAAATTCCTACATTTATCATTGTTCGTCATATGTACATTCTACTGTATGATTCACCGTTGATCGTCAAAATTAGTAAACTCCCAGTTGAGTACGGATTCTGAGCTTAATGGTGTATGTAACAATAATTATCGAAATTGGAATAATAGGAAGATGTTTGACCAGTTTATTAATTTAAGTTGCCTGTTGAGCTTTACATTGCAATTTGCGATAAGATTAATATCATAAGTAATCAAATGAGTAGTTCTACATGTAAATATTTTCGAATAAAAGTCGAGTTACTTTTAAGTTATTGTAATACTAACTACTCGTATGTCTAGACAGTCCTATTTGGAATTGAGTTATGAAAGTACTTCGGAGTAGCAGTGTTATGCTTCATTCCGTCCACACTGATCTTGAGTAGCAGTGTTATGCTTCATTCCGTCCACACTGATCTTGAGTTCTTAATTAATTATTTCCCAATGCATTCCTCTCTTAACGTATTCCTGATTTTCGAGATTTGTCACCTGAATACCCACAACAAACAAACAGCTTAAAACTCAGGCAATGTACTATGCAATGCCAATTAATACAATCTTAGTTTGCTTCAGTGACTTTTTGATTCCAATGACAAGTATCACTTCGATGTTTTTCAAACCCCAATTCTATACTGTATTTCTGTTGTATTTGGAGTAGATAAGGATAGACATAGATAAAGTAATTATCTCAGATCACAGTACTCATAGTAGACATTATACTGATGCTTGGTACGAATTTCTGTGGAATCTACCGAAACGCTCTTGAATTAGTATATGTGTGCATTGTATTCACTTGTTTAACTACTATGTATATCACAGGTAAGGTAATATATTGTTGGTTCATAGAGGACACACGATTTAGCAAATTATTACATCGGTCAACGACAATTAAAGCGTTAATACGTAATTATTTCGCGACGTTTTGGCAAATTGTAGCCGAATGAGGCCAATTTCAGAGCACTAATTATTAAAGTGGATCTTGCTTGTCTTGAGTTGATTTGAATTAAAGTACGTGTGATACGACCGTATATTATGAATTATGGTACGTAATGCGTAAAGAATTATGAATAAAATATTTCAAAGAATAAACAGGCAATTCCTTGTAAATAAATAATAATAAAGGATTACCATCTGTGGCAAGGATGCATTGTGTGTGTGAATTGTGAATGTATGCTTTTACAAATACTTTCAATATTTCGTTCATATGTGTGCTTCTTTTCACACTACTGTGGCCTGTGGCCTGTAGATGCAAAATAGTGCATTGTGCAAGTGCACTTTTGTAAAACTTCGAATTGTGCGAAAACACAGGATCTTTAGCTAGCGTATTTCCTATGGCTGAGGCAGTGAATATTTGGTATTCATTAAAAACAATGCTAAATGATTTGCTTGATTTAACATTAGGCACAATGGCATTTCTAACAATGAAAGTCGACAAGATGCATACAAACTCTGATTTTGCTTGTTTTTGTCCTCTGTAGGACGTGGGCCTACGTAGGATTAAAGACTCATTTGGAATAAATGGAAACAGAATCTGCAAAGCTACAACAACAGAAATCCACACTATGCATATGTTATAGATTGTTTGTATCTTCAGTTTGTAGGTGCGCTAAAAATCGTCTGCGCATATTGTATTTCCATTACTTAAATATTGAATCTAAACTCAAATTTTACGCTCTTTCTAACGGTACTGCTCATTTCCTACGAGAACATTTTGGGATCGAGTCTTCCACGTCAATTTTTAAGCATTTAACTAAAAATGCTAACATTCTCTTAAAATAAACGCCACCACTGGAAAGAGCTTATATGGTCGGGGTGAAATAGAATAATAACAAGTGCTAAATTCGAAATATAGAAGTAATGGCATGTATGCCTACCACACAAAGATAAATTAAATGTGACCTAGACATTATGCGCTCATTCACAACACCAAATACATACGAGTACAATCACAATATGTGATTAGTCCAATTCACAATGGATGTCAGGATCATAACGTCTGGAGAGTAGCGCCTCGCGCGCTCCCCTCTAGCGTTCTCCGGAACGCTGCGCTCCGGCTCTCTCCAGAGCTCTCAGCCACCTGTAGAACTCGCTCCGCTCCGGAACTGAATGGAGCCGGATAGCAACTCAGCTTTTTCACAAAAATAAGCAAGCACCTTTCAATTTGTTTATTCATTGCTTATCATAAGTCTAAATTATTGCCTCGTTATATAGATGCGCAGTGGTTACACTGTTGTTTCTGCAAAAAAAAGTTTTAATCGTTGGCCGAAAATTAGCTGAAATGTATACCAGCAATTCAGATCCAGAAGTTGTGGGCGTAGAAGATGGCGACTTGTCACAAGAGGACCTTTTCCAATCCTAATAGGCTTCCACCTCAAGCCGTAGTACCTACTACAAAGTCTAGAATTGTATTGTGAGCATAGATCACAGCTTATTTATCGATAGAATACATTTAAAAATGTAAATCTATTAGATTAAATTAGAATAAACAATTAACATTTCAAGTGTTTTTTAAGCATTTTTTGTGGAATGTGATTATTGTTTATATTTTATAAGTCGATGATTAAGAACTATCTTGCGCAATTAATGCAACCTCGGAGCTGGAGGTACGGTTCGAAGTACTACTGGAGAGCCAATGCACAATGGGAATCAGAGTTTGAAGAATGGTAGGTACCCGAGCAGCAGAAACAGCTCTAGTTATAACCAAGAGATTGCACCGAATAGAAACCATGAAGGCTTAAGTTAATTAGTGTAACTGAACAAAGACGTAAATGACTACACTAATTTGTATTGCAAATATAGGAATGTCTGGCTACCTGCACCTTCACAATGCAGTCGCTCACAGAAGAAATAGATTAATAATATAACTTGCACATTCACAAAATAAAATTGCTCACATGAATAACTATGCATAATACAAAAGATTTGAACTGACGAATATACGAATGTACGTACAGTGATATCAATACGTTATGAGCTTGAAATTCCATATAAGAATCAACATTTTAGTAATTAAAATATCATTAGTGCAGCCGAGTTTTACCACTTAAACTGAAGTTCCAAATACAAATATTTCATCATAAATAGTAAACACCAACTAGAAATATAAACTGTAACACATTCATACATTAGTACTTAATTTTACTTCTGTACTGTAGAACCATTCGTTTTCAGTGTGTGACAAGGGACGCGTCTATCACGCGTATTTTGTGAATGATGTGGGTGCCCTGATCGCACCGTTACAGCTACGTACAACTAAGTGATCGCCGAATTAAACAACAAATGAATCAAACATTACATCCACTCCGGTGTCAATATTTAAATACGGTGCATTCCAACGCAGAAAGACAACCCGCATAAAAATATCATGTTCTATATTCTAGATTAAACTCCACTCAGGGTACACTCTAGCTGCATAATGTGCCAATACTAATGTACCAATGTACCAATCGACGGAAGTTGCTTCGCTGGAAGTGTATTTGTAACTACGCGTTTAGTACTTAATCTGTATTATTATGTGTGTCTGTAGTACTTACAGCAACAGGTAGTATCCGTCTGGAAACCCATTCTACAGCTTTAGACAGACAAGCTACAAGAATAAGCCCAGCGGAAAATAGAATAACGGCATCATTAAACATGCAGAATATTCATAAGTACGGAGTACATTGCGGGTTAATTAATTGAATTTTTGCGTTGAGTGATTGATTAGTGTCGTGACTGGAAGTCAGCACTAAGTAGCCGAAAATTTTGATCGATTTTGAAAAGCCATTTATTTTTAAATTTAAATCTCATTAGGTATTATTAAAGACGGATTTATGAAAGCCTTTTGCTTCGTATTTCATCAAATATTTTAAATACTGTTCGCTAATGACAAGCCCTTCATCCTTGCTCCCCAGTTTTTCCAGATTTAGCTTTGAAGTTTTAATTGTAACAAGAAGAGCAGGAACATGAAACATGAATATGAAGATGGGATATATCAGAGTTTGTAGTACATCTTCTTTTGTAGTTTGTTTTCCAACTTCCTTTGACAGGCTTACGTGTAACTAGCTGGCTACTCAGCTTGAACATATTCCCAGTGTAATATTCAGATTTGATGGAACTTGTCAACACACACATTTGACAAACTGTGCATGTAAACGTAACAGATTCATTCGAAGATGTGGGCTTCGGAGTATCATCGTCATGTCATCCCAGTGCAAGCACTATAGCCATCCGTGTTGTATGTTGTATTGCATGCAAATGCAACAAAGCGTATAAGCACGACATTCAGAAAATCATGTAAGAGAACTAGCTAATACTTTAAATCGCATAAAACTCTTTTTCTGTTTCTTTGAAGGATTACTGACTACTTTCTGGATTGTCGCTTTCGACGACCTACAAAATCATCAAGTATTAAAGTAGATTTGCACTGGTAGTGATACTCATGCCAAGTTTAACAAGCACAGAGCCTACACTCAGCTCAGTTGGGTATTGAGTAATGCACTACATGCTACGCGTAGTATTTTGGGATGGCCGCAAACTACTTGTAGTTGTAGATTAATTGCTTTTGGGTTGATTCGTGTGTGCTCCTAGCTATGAGCATTGCTACTCTTTCCACCTTGATCATCATGTGAAAAGGAAATTCTATATCCTAATTGGATAGTGATGATCATGATGGTGAATCCCTGTTTTGTTGCAGACAAATTTCTAATTTTTTACGACTCAGTCACAGAGCAGCCTTGCTCAGCCCGATTTGAAATGAAAGCTCAAAATGACAATAATTATTTAAATTAAGAAGTTTGACTTTCTGAAGTTGCGGTTTATCGCTTATTTAAATTCCCAATAGTTCTCCAGCTATTATTAGAACCGCTAAAAGTCAAGTGCTTGAATAAGCAATTGCTAAATATATAGGCTCTCTGTAAATTGAAAATGCTACTTGTCTTGAGCTTGAGCCCTTTCTTTAAATAGATTTGGTCTGGTTGTACCGGCAGAGACATCAAGTAGTATTTTGCTTATGGTGTATCTGTAACGCTAAAGGCTGAATTTTAATCTATTATTAAGGCTTATTCAATTCTCTTACGTCACAGAGCAAATATATAATAAACTCCGCATAACAGTTACATTGCATTTATTTGTATTTGCACAGACCACTTATTCTACTATTTTGATGTTCTGGGTTTTAAGAATGAGTGTGAATGTTCTCAATTTCAATTTGGAAGAAAGAGAATCAAATTATTACATGGGAAGATCCATATAGCTTTCGATTTCCTTTTCTTTCTCTGTCGATCAAGCGAGAATCTTGAAAGTCATTTGTTATGGCTATGACTCTCGTCACAATTATACATAGTAAGTATTGCTTCTTTAGTCCATAAGACCCTTACATTTTTCTCCTATTTCACATTCCACTGAGCATCTCATCTTTTCAAACGGTGAACAGAGTATTACCTGGCTACAACTACACCTATTCTCTATTTCAGTTTACACTACAG
The DNA here is from genome assembly GCA_034693865.1 of Ceratophysella sigillata. NCBI lineage: Eukaryota > Metazoa > Arthropoda > Collembola > Poduromorpha > Hypogastruridae > Ceratophysella > Ceratophysella sigillata. Next base: position 13,345 of record JAQFXY010000578.1, on the reverse strand, counting down.
CATCTTTTATTGTTGTAGATGCGTTGGGGTTAACCACGCGTACTTCACGCTGCTAGTAGTTTGCATCAGAATAAAAGCCTAGTCTTATGTCAGTACTATCACTTGCTTCCATCTCTTTGTCTTTGGTTTGCATGTATCGTCTGTGATGGGAAGCACAAAGGAAAAATATATTATTTAATAAGCTTTACATTGCTTGTGTTTATTTGCACTTTACACCATCTCAGCGCATGGTAAATATTATGATTTTCTGAATGGCCGAACTATTCATTAGCATCAGCTTCTTATTGAATGACTCTAAATTCAAATACTATTTGAAATACTGATTATCATGTTTGCCATATAAAGTAAGAGCTCACTGCTGCGGTTTGTATGCCAAGCTAGATGCTTGTTATGCAAACAAAATCGGATCCGAAGTAATTCCAAGTTGGTTTATTGCATTTGGATTTTTCCATATTTATTTATTTTCCATAGCCGCATTACTCAATTTGCTATTCAAAATACAAATCTCGCTTCCAGGAACCAACAATTCTAAAAAACCGAACCACTTTTCAGATCCAACCTACTCGCAATACACGCATTGCCTAGTTACATGAAGTTGAGAGCAGTGACGGAAATATTGGCCTAGTTAATTGAATTTCAAGCAAACTTTTTAATATTACTTTGATTTTGGTCCTTTCCATCCAAATAAATAAAATCAGGGTTTATATAGCAGGAAGTAAGCAAAACGACATGATGCATTTTTAGCCAGAAGCATAGCATCTTAAAGATAGACACTTTTCACATACTATACGTACACAAATAAACATACCCCCTACTGTTTTAACAGCCTAACCCTGTTGTGCTTCCTTTGCTGCAACAAAATTCACAGTCTGTAGATAAAAGTCGGAAATGAAAAATTGAGCAGCGTATAATATCATTTATGAAGAATCCGCATTGGGGAAAAATAGTGTGACATATTTAATATACTGTAAGAATCCTTCCTTTTCCTACTCGTTTTGTACGCTCAAAGACACAGAGTGAGAAGGGCGTTGTTGCGTGAATACGGCATTGCGCAATCTGCATAATAATAACTCTGGAGAAGCTACAGACGCCTAAAGTACTGATATCAAAGCCTTTGTGTGCCATGTGCCACTGTCAGTGTGCATCTGTCTTACGGCGAGCATAGCAGTGGAGCAGGAAGTAATGGGAATGTTTCTTACGCTTGTAAATGAAAATTTACACTTACAATTAGATATAGGATTGGGTAAGCAGAAGATTGCTTACCCATTCATAACATAAATGTAAATAAAGGTAAACTCGATCTTAACAATGAATTTTGGTAGGAGTAAATACAAACTACGGTAATGGTAGGTACCTATTATGTGTCTCAGTTTCGTCCGAGTGCACATCATAATTAAGTAGGTATGTTATAGTTAGATTAATGGAAGCTGGCTACATAACAAGTACAGTACCTACATGAATGAATTGCTACAATCAATTAAGCTAAGATTACTACACCACTTTCGCTAGAATAATGATTCTACATACGCAGCAGCTTAACCTTCATTTTGATGAACTATTACAGCAATACGAACGAGGATGGATTAACTGGAAGAAACACGCCTTTGTTCCTGTATTATCTGTACAATCACCACACGACAATTAATGGACTGTGTTGGCTCCAGTCCAAGCCATAATAATCTCTTTGTGTATTGACGAGTATCAAGAAATAGGAAATACTGTTCAAGCTTTATTTATTTAAATGGTCCTAAGTATAATTTCGAACCACAAGTACAAGTGTCACCAGCTGGTACACAATCCAATGGAAGTATTTTTTGTACACAGTAATGGTTCTGAATTGTTTCTTTATTTTTTCTTAGGGAAAACGGCCATGAGTTCCAGTTACGCTTATGGATTTATCGGCCCGATGCTACTCGTCGTGGTTTAAAATTTCTGGTCTATTCTCTGAATGCAAACTATATATTAAATTCTGATTTTGCGATATTGTGGAGAAACAGAAAGCATAAATAAATAAATTGTTTGAATATGTATACATTCTGAGTTGAATTTTAGAATGTACAATTTCTAACAATTCACTAAATATGCATGATCCATGTCTTAATTGTTACTTCATAATGCTTATTACTAATTGAGTAAAATGGAAACGAGGATTACTTCTAGCCTTACGTGCCCTTTCAGTTATTTTCTCACATTCAGCTCACACGCATTTTATAGTCGTCATAAAGTACAATTACTGTGCTAACTGAGTCACTAAATGACTCGTGTCTCCAATTAAACGCTTATTCGTTTAAGGCCGCTATGTGTAAGAATGTTGCAACTAGTTTGCTAAAAAGGCACTTTACAGATATTGCCGTATCCATAAACATGTAAAGTGGGGAGACAAAACGAGGAAATGCAGCTAGCACGGAGAGTTAATAACACTGTGGAATATGTATATGGCAGTTATGCTGAGGCGTGAAGGTGAAAGGAATCAGCAGCATACGAGTAAGTTCACCCAGACTCGATTCTCAAAGGAAAGCGAAAGTCCGGTGTAAATCCTGATGACACACTGACTCATGAGTAATCAGGACCAGGAACTTTGGTGCTCACAAATGACAGGCTCAAATTTTGCAAACCAAGAACAATAAGGCAAGCGTCAATGTAACATATTTCAGAAATGGCGCAGGTACATTTGATTTATATGCTCCACGTTTTCCAAAAACACAAAGTGTCGTTTTTCTAAGAGATTACAAGAAATGCTAATTACGTGCGTCTTGCATCTAATTGTTCTTATACGGAGCTACATAACAGGAGCGTGACTGGCTTAAGGTATTATTAAACAATGTTATTTTAGAATAAACAAACAACTTAATAATAATAATGCCACTCATTGTGAGCAATTAGAGATAGGCTCGAGTATGAGGTTACGCTGAGCTGAATCGGCATGAGTTATTCCCAGCACTACATGCAATTAATAGGTGCAAATTAACGTGTAGAGCTTTTAGAGACGCAAAGCCTAAGCTCGAAAGTTTTATTGCCCTTTCGAGTGTGTAGGTGTAACAAATCCACAAGTCTAAATCTTTCTCTACATCACCTTACGTTTTCTAAGACAAGTTTGAGCGATTATTCCACAAAATCCCACGTAATCACTTTATTACATTTCCTAGCTTTACATAAATACGCCGTTCCTGAGATAATTGACTACAAGTTAGATTTGGGTCATTTTAGTTAGACCTTAATTAAGTATCATTTGTGTGCAGAGCATTGTGCCTACCTCCGGCTTGATGTTGACCAAAGTCAACAGGTTTTACTCTAAAACTTGTCCTCATAATTACTGCCATAATATCACGTTCGAATTTTGAATGTGTTCAGGATTAAATAATACTGTTTGTAATTTGTAACTCTGCATCGTGACAGGATTACAAAAAGTAAGGTATGGCCAGGTACTGCGTCCTACTGCAACTGAGCACCGTTGTGTTATGTTTTATGTTAGATCAGGGTTATATTAGAGTTATAATATTGTGTTAACTTGAAACAGATAATATTATGTTGTTGAGTTACGTCGTAATGCCAAAACGGAATACATAGATTTCATGCTGCTCAACTGATGTAGAACCGAGTAATACAAAATACACAGATTTTCGATTGACAGCATGAGCCCTTAGAAACATGGATATCAAAGCTCAAAGCATCGTAATTTGTCGTCATCATGCTTATTGTAAAACAAAACTCGAACCAATTAAGTGCATTTCCCTTGAAACCCTATAGAAACTAAACCTAATCTAAATACAATCTTGAGCATTCCGTGTGCTATCATCCCCTTCTAATGGAAGCAGAAGGCATTCAGCTTCAGACCGTGGGTTAACATAATACTTTCTTACAGCAAAAAATTCGTGCTTACAAGGTTCTGAATTATTGTCTTTTCTGAATACAACCTTGACTATCTTAGATGTCATAGAGGTACATCAAAGAATCAGGCAGTTTTTGTACATGTGGATATCCGTGTCTGGAAGAGAATGCCAGTGATTGTCACGAAATCATTTCATTCTCCACTCAAATCAATGAGATGACGCAAGAAAAATGGGGAGAAACGTATTATTTTACAATTACTGTCCCAACAAAGGCCGTACAAGTCAATTTTCGTCCCAACAAGCAAATGAATTATGTGACAGGAGCATAATGGGGGTGAAGAGCAAGATCATCTGATTCATCTGGTCTTGAGGTGAATTGCATTTTACTATACTTAAGTACTACATTCTGTATTCATAGAATTCTCAATGGATGCTATTTGGAGGGTAGAAAAAAGGTATTCCATGGCGGAAGGCAGTACCATCCGTGTACAGCTACTAATAGATTCTGCTAACATTTCCATATATACTTAATGGAAAGTAGGTAAATTGAGTTTACTCGGCTCAATTTAAATACAGTTGTAGAAAGGGAATGAATAGTGGATTTGGAATTAGTTAGGAGTTAGAAACCATATCCATTTCCATTGAGTAGGAGAAACACATCTGCCTTTGGCAGCTCAGGACCACAAGAAGGGTAGCATGCATTTCTGAGCAACGCAAATTCAGATTCAGATGCAGACAGAAAATCTCAACAGGCTTTTGTTCGTCTGACCAATTTCTCGAAAACTGTTTTGAATTTTCCCATTTTAAATATCCCATGCATTTTTCTTATACTTATTCGGTAATACTGTGTTTCATAACGTTGTATTTAATTATTTACATTTCAGTTTTGTCTTCTTTTAATTACAAAATTGTTCTGCGAAAAAAATTCCCCTGAAAAGTTCCCTTGGCTAAGTTTGTCATACGATATTTGTAATATTTTCTGAAAATCTTAGACTCACTATATTAAATGTCCAATCATGCGATATTTAAGTTAGCCTGGCGGCCTAGCCGAATTCAACATATGCTGCTGACGATAGCTTAGACTTTCCAAAAGGTAAAAACTTTATTTTCTGGAACTTTTCAATGATTTTGGTTCGCAAGGATCTTTTTCGCTTTCCCTATCAAACACGTTCTGAGTTCTGATTCTCGTGTTTGAATGTTTTTAACACAAAATGGAAACCCAATGCTGAATGCTTCATTTATATGTAATGCATTCAATTAATCAGTAAGTTGATATTTCATGGTACCAGCTAAAAGTTATTCGAATTCGTATATGACAGTAAAAGAACACCACCGACGCCAATCCAATTACTAGGTAATGAATGAAGTTGGTACGGGCTAGAATATTTGTTGCGGTATAGGGACGCCTCGCATAAGAGCCTTTATGGGTTAAAAAGACGCAAGAACCCCTTTGAGCCCTCCCATAAGCTGTTCATTGGTAAAAACCATGTAAGTTCAAAAAAAGTGGTGTAAATGTTTTGTTAGAGTTTTGAACTGAAAAGTTAAATGCAGCACCATCGCTTGTTTTCACCACTTTGCCTGCAGTCAGTCTGCAGCCCATTCTGCCGTCTTCACTTCACCACCACCAACGCAACGTCCTTTCCACTTGATACACTTCTCCTCTCAATTTCGTTTGAGCCACTACTGCTCCATTGTTGCTTGATCTGTGAACAGCCGAACAGAGCAGAGCATTTTAGGCCTTTTCAACTTCTCACTCTCGGTTTCAGTCGAGGGTGGAGAAGTGTTTAAGACAAAACAGGAATTCAATTGTTGTTGGCCCAAGTGCCTCTGTCTCTCCATTTGTCTGTGCAGTGCAGAGATCGGAATAACCACTCGATGCCCATGAGTGAGTTAGGAATTGGGTTTTTGCAACAGAAAACAGGCTCTGTGTTTCGTGGAAATAGTTCAAGTCATCTAATACGAATCAGTGGGATTGAGGAAAACTAGAACCGTTTTCTTTTCTAAGCCCAGGCAGCCCGGAAACTAGGATAGAACCGATTATGCTCCACAAGTTCCAAGTTCAGACATCGACGGATGGATAAAGGCATAAGTGGTTTCTTCTCCTGAGTCCATCTTCTCTGCCTTTCGTTATTCTTCTGCTCTTCTTCTCAAAACTTCCTCAAAATGAATCCTATTCTGGTAATATGATTTTCTGTTTTTTTTTGTTCTTGAGCTTAACCCGCATAATCCTCTCTATGTATGTGCTCGGTGTTGAAGTTTGGTAAACAACCATAAGCTTCAGGTGAAGCCTGGATTCACAATTGAAACACAATTGATTACATGTAGCAAGTAAACTAACGGACTTAATAATTCTGCAGTGTAGTTATGCATGTATGTACAGATGTATGGAATTTCTGTAAATTGACCCATAATATTCCACGTTAAGTGCTTGTACTGATGTATGAGTTACTAGCTTACGAGAATTGTTCAAGCGACCTTATGTAAAGCTTAAGATATTTTTCTAATTCATTTTGGTTAGGTTATAACTTAAAATTTAGAATGTTTACGTAATTGGATGGTAAAATTATTAACCATTATAGGCATCTATCAATGCATTTCAAGTTGATTCAGTTGATCTCCTGCTACCTCTACCTAGGTTTACCTTATTAAAATAATTAGTGTATGCATATAGAATGCATATTGCGGTGATGCACCATGAATGGTAGGTACAATACTGCAGCCACTCCTAAAATCTTATATTTGCAAAAACTGGCTTAGGCCAGCAAGCCAATACGAATACGAGTCATGGCACGATGTTACACCGTATCTGTAGTTACTTCAAAACCTCAATAGATATCCCGACTCCCGTGTCATGGCCGTCTTAAAATCAATCTTTTCTTGCTGCACACTTCGTTGTGAGCCTTTTATACTCAAAAATCATTTTCCATTCTTCGCATGCATTTAAAAAAAATCAAATATCCCCTACGGCTATCTGAAAAATTCAAATAGACAATTAAACAAACTCGGCATACTTCGTAGGCTCGTAAAAGGTAGCAATATTCAACCTCGGATTTTGCATGAGCTTAATTACAGCAGTGGATTTCCAGCAACATCCTATTACGAATATTTCATATGTCCACAGCTAGAAACAATAGCGCAAGCTCTGAATTGTGATGGCATAAATAATTCAATTATTGAGGTAGGTACTATGCACGATTGTTTCAGCCGCAGTGTTCCCATACGTCTGAATCTGAGCCACCACGGCCGTCAGACAAATTTATTTAATAACATCTTTTGTAATGTAATGAGGTAGCATGCAGTCAATTAGATAATTGTTAAACTGTTGATATAATAGTGAGATATCAGAAGTTGTTGCTCAGAGTTATAGAGCGAATCATAATGATCCCAAGTCCCAGCACAACTCACAACAGCAGCAGCCGATGAACGATTCAGATTCCCATGAAGCGGCCTTCATTAAAATGCTCCACATTCCTTTCCAAACGGTAGGAGCGGAATATAATAATATAAATATAAGTAGATTAACAAGACAGCCAAGAGACACAATACATTACGCAATCAAAACTCAACAGATGGAATATTTATGCTTAAGTCTTGTTCCAATTTTAAGCCTTTAACGGATCATTTAAAATAATTGGACAATGAAATGCAGCATTTTGAATTATTTAATGAAAATGTCTTCATGTCAATAATACTAAGGGCAGCTTAGCTAAGTAGCTCGAGTCTAATCTCCGCTGGGGATGAGCACGAATTGTCTTTGCATAATCTGTTTGGATCAGAAGAGCCCTAGCCCACGCCATCATTATGACTTTCCTACGATCAGGATCATATGATGTGACGGTGAAGGTCGTTCCATATCTCTTTGTCATCTTCACCTGACATAACCCGAGGGACCACGTTATACAAATAAGCTCCTTTCCAGATAATTTTACTACGAGTATCCTACATACATACCTACACTATTGCTTTAAGGAGATATTTCGCATTGACTTCTTCAACAATATCTACAAATAGGTACCTTTCAATATAATTTTAATTTGTTTTTGCAACTGCAGTTAAAAACGGGCTATTGAATTTAGTCCAAAAACAACAAATCAATATGTATTCAAAAAAGTTGTGGTCTGTTATTTATCCAGCTCGACTGAAAATCAACTCAATAATGCAGTTTGAAATGGGGAAATTGTTCTAGACATTAGTCAGACTACATTCTCGTACTAAATGTCATGCCATATTAAGCTTATTATTATAAATGGAGCCAATTCCACTAAAGTGGGATTTAAAGTTCGTTTGGTAGTAGGAAAGACTAATGAGTTTCCTATATTAGCTGAAAAGCTCATAATAATTGCATTATGAACTTCGATGTCCGATATAATTTCATTTTGAATCTCTCAATTCCTTCTTCGTGCAAAGGAATTAATTTTTGACACAAGAGTACCAATTACAGATTCCATATCAATATAAATGTATTATTACAGGATTCATGCTGAGAAATTTAATTATGTCCATGGAATTTTTAATTTGCTCTTTGTGTCGGAGCAGGCTATCAACATTTCTGATAACGGAAACTACGATTTAATTCTATATTTTAAATGATACAAACTAAACTATTCATTGAAACATATTACTCATATTCTCATATTCGGGCACAATTATTTAAGATTAGAGAATACGATCTTCGGAGACACAGAGCCAAAGCCCTTGAACAACGAGCATCAACTATTCGTACTTTTGCGGATTCATTTATATTTATAGCATTACCGGATATTCAACATTCAGCGCGTCCGTTTGTTCCATTGATTGCGGCTTGTGTGCCTAACTGAAATCCGCAGAACGCACAGTCAAATATTATTCTAGTTTTGACAACGTGTTTCCCTGAACTCACAAGTAAGAATTTGATGACGTGGTTGGGACGAGTAATCATATTCCACATATTTCGAACCACGCTCACCAACCGAAAGTTACGCAATAGGCAATGGGACACAGTGCTGTAAGCGTGGAGCTAAAATTGGAAATGTAAATCCTGTCACTTTTCATTCCAACTCCAGATGTTACAAAGTTTTAGAGTCACATTTTGTAAACATAAAATTGGGAGAATCGGAAGAGTGGAATAATTTTATTTTGAGAGTCGAGACTACGACTTTGACTCATTTCTGGTTGACAGAGTTTGAGTCTAATTAGTTTCTCAGAGTCTCGGTGCCTTCAGGTTAGAAGTTAAAGTTGTTTGCCTCTTGCGACCTGATTATTGATGGATGAAAACGGAACGCGTTACTCATTAGTCATTAGGCAATTCCTTCAGACGCACTCTATTTGTCTAAAATCAAAAATTATATAATCTGAAATGCGTGTGACTACTAATCAGCAAATTTAATTATAATTCATTAAGATGAAAGGAAATACAAAAATACAGATACTTATTTTCGTACTCCAAATAATACAACACTCCGCGAGCTACATAAAAAAAAGCACAACACTCTGATTCGAAACCTTCCTACTATATGTATGTACAAGACTACAAGCTTCAGGATTAGTACGAATTTTCAAGTCTATTGTTTTGGTATTTTAAATCAAATTGTACTGAAAATTAGTTGCATTATCGAAAGGTCCTTCACAAGTACTGTAGACGAAGGTCAGTTCACTGCACCAACTACTGTAAATATGTGGTTTGGTTTAATTTTGCCTCAATATAAAGAACTGGCTTCTGTACTATTATGCACTCGCATGACGTAATTAAGTAGACTATGCTTTTTGTGGTTGAACAAAGGGCAAAATCCTTGCTTAAAAGAGAGAAGATTAGAGAAGGGACTGAACGACACCACCATCACCGTTGTCGCTATGTAGATTATGCATGTATAGATACAGGCCCGTTCTAGGCTCTGATTTAGTTGTTTTTGCCCTATTACGTGGTTTTAGCCTGGGCTGGTTGATGGATTCACTGAGGATTAAGTACTTGAATAAAGCCATCATCATCCACTTTCCCCGCTCCTCCGTTTAACCTACCAACTTATTATGAAATGCTTATTTAAGATGAGCTCAAGTTGTTGACACTTGATTTAATGAGGCTCAGAGCGGTCTACGTGTAGTGCACTCTTCAGTTCCAGCTCAGAAGATTGATTGACCAGAGCTCTAAGCTTGGCTTTTCGGCTTTCTTTCCAACTCGTATTTACAGACTAGACGTAAGGACGAGAGAAAGACGCGGACGGCTTCTCAGAATTATAATTACTAATTAGGTGCGGACAGCGTAGCTCCTTGCAGCTCCAATTGAATCACAATTATTTCGTGCATCCCAAAAACATATTTGAATTCCTGTACAAGTGCACACTTATTTTATTGTGTCGGTCAACCGAGGAGTGTTTTGAGAAGAAAGGTTTTAATTAAAGCCGAATCTCATTATATTTCTTATGCAACACGGACAGCCAGCCGATCTGTCTGTCAGCCAATATGACGAGTTTTGTGCAGTAATACTTGGCTGTGTTCTCCAACCCAATGACTTTAGGTCTCCACGCAACAGCATTACTGAGGAAAGGCAAAATCTATTCATGACAAGTTCATGACATCCAGTCGTGACTCTCTTTGTACATCGCTCACTCTGCATTAATTTCGGCTCTTATTAATCTGTTCCACTCTTACGTTATGATGTTTTAGGCTCTGCGTTGATAAGTAAATGAGTCATTCAGGTCATCATAAATGTAATTTTTATGACTACAGTATATAAATATATGAACCCAGCAGAGTTGGCAGCGGTTCTACCAAAAGTTCCTCTGGAAAAAGTTCATTGTATTAATAATTTTGTGTGGTTACAATACTTTTGACAAACGTAAGCTACTTTTACTATTAGAAATCCAATAAAATGAAACGATAACTGAACGTATCCTGACCACAAAGCAGACTTTTAGCATGGAACTTGTTTGCAGGGAACTTGTTTACACGACATTTTTTTACGTGTGACTTTTTTAAGGGAACTTTTTCGCGGTTCCGATCGCTGTGTAGCTTGGTAGACAGGTACATAGAAATACTCAAGAATTTGTTTTAGGGTTTAACCGTATTTTGTAAGTAATTGAAGTCTCCACGAAATCAAAAGTCAATTAAGACGACCCGTCAAGCCTAATAACCCTTTCTTGTTCGAGTCATGCACAGATTGGTCGCACTGTATTTGTAGTTCAATCGTTGAGTTGCATAATTTAAAATAAAATCGAGTTTACGGTGAAAAGCTAAGATTACAAATACTTTTAACTCGCAATCTCTCGGTATAAATACCGATGTATAAGTAAATGGATTTAGACTTTGTTTAATTTCCTAATGAATTTTGGCTCATACAAGTACCTACTTCACAACAGTTTCCATGGTTTGCTCAGGAGTCATTTGTTCATGGAAGCTCCTACTATGTAGACTTGTATCTATCCCATTGTCCAAATACATTAAAGGATATACAGAAGATGTGTTTTCTGTGAAGTGAGTCGTATCGTATTTTACGGATTCCGCATCTCGGTCCAAATCTTATTAATACTTGAGAAAAACCTGTTCCTTTTTTTCCTATTCCGTTTCCAAGCTCCTTGGTTTCTGTTTCCATGATTTCTTTCAGTGCTTGAGTTCCAGGTATTTTTTCTGTACGCTTTCTCCTTCATCTTCTACTTCCTTTGTTGTGGCTTGAGAGACGGAGAAAAACGTAGAATGGTCTGTGAGCTGTGAGGCTCAGGTCCTTGGTAATGTTAAGGAACAGCACGTGGGCATATAAGGTATATTGCATACTGCTAAACTTCCTGTTATTCAGTTGAGAGCAATTGTTTTGGTTAGATGGGCTGTCTTGATAATGGAGTTGTAAGCTAATACATAATTCATTTCATGATTCACTCAAAATTGGTAATCTTAATTGTTTCTGGTGTTCTTGGGCTGTTCGTTTCTTTATTCGTTTCTAATTATAGGTTCCATGTAGTTATGCTACAATATATCTTCTAGATGTACCTTCTACGCCTTCTTTCAATCATTATTTAATTAATTCGAGTCCACTAGGTATGCCATACAAATTAATCTCGCATAGCTCACAAGCACACACGCACATGTTAAGGTTTGTATACGAATAGCATCATTACCGGTTGTTCAGAGGCGTTCGAGTTGAGGAAAGGTAAACAGGACTACAGGACACAGGACCCAGGGTAAATAGCGGTGGAAGAAGTACATACCACATATGGTAAACATCCATTGTAAAGCCAGGTCCACTGTTTATAGTTAGGTTAGGTTTACCTAAAATCTTTTAGCGGTAATTATAAATTCTACTTAGCGTAGGTTATGCTCTTTCCAAAAGCAAAAAATTGAGTTTTCCATGTGTTTTACTAATGAAGAATATATTTGCCAACTTTTTTTTTTACCGTTTACCGCTTTGACTTCAAGCAACATTCAGCTCTGGTGTTAGGTTAATCAAGTTCCACCAAAAACCGTTATTAATCTAAATTATTGTGAACTCTGATGCAAGTTTTTTCAATATGCATAATTCCGTATCATGCGTGGAACTCATTGGTGCCGATTTGTTTTGGTTGATTCCTTTATAAATTATAGAAACATTTTAAAGATTTAGAAACAATTAACTTTAGCAAATATTTTTGGAAATGTAATTGGCATATAGCAACTTGACGTATCTAGAAATAATGTATTTAAGTACGTCTTTTACTTGCGTACCGTATACCGTAACACGCAACCAGGTTTCTGACATGCTGCACAACTAAGGCTTTCTGGGCTTTCATCTTGCTTACTCGCTCTTCTCTGGAGCAAGGAGACGAGGTACCAAAGCCCACTGAGAATTTGGGATGACTTAGATTTTGACATAAAAGACGAGTGAGGCAGTGGCTATTATTATATTTTTGTGGAGTCTGATGACAGCCAACCCATCCCATAATAACTCTTTATTTACGCTTCCCTCTCCCTAATACATGTTATTAGCCATGATGAAATGAGTGACATTGACTTTGGTCAGACTTCAACACTCCCATTCCCACTTATCCTACGGCAAGGTTCCAATTAATCCCACGTCTTATCTTGATATGCAAATGGAACACCTCTATTAGCTCCATTCTCCTCTCCTTGCAGCTCAACACAACATCGTCCGCTCTCTTTTCAGCCTCTCAAATTGAATTCTGTAATTGAAAAGTTATTTGGATACGACTTGGCAGTTCTTTTTATCTAGCACCTATGGGTCTTTATGGAATTCTGTTAAGACTTCCTATTCTTAGCTCAATGTACTATTCTCAGCTCCTAATCTTTGCAGAATTGATAACTATAATGTTTCTTTTAATCGTTTAGGCACCATCGAGTCAACTAGCGCAAGGATTTATATTTCATTTATTGTTATTTAATTATAATTTATGAATTGTTTGCAATATATCATTATCATTTAAGTGCTACTGAACTGCATTATGCAGAGAGACAGATGTATAATAGCGGGTTCGAGGACCTAATGCCGTGGAACCCAATGCCGTGGGGACCTAATGCCGATGGACCTAATGCCGATGGACCTAATGCCGTGTGGA
>JAQFXY010000577.1:0-22696 GCA_034693865.1 Ceratophysella sigillata | reverse complement strand
GGAAAGTATTCAGCGGGGTAAAACCTATATTTAGCGGGTATTTTAATCTAAACTGGCGGGGTGTTTAATTTTAAGTCATATATGATTGATCAATGATTTAAAAATAAATCGATGTATCTGCTTGTAGTATTACTGAAGGAACGCTGAAATCAGTCCGTTCGTATTGATTTAACATGTAGTTTAATGATCAAACAATCGTAGTCCTTCTGTATTGACGTTGGACATGTAAACCTGGATTTCTGTAGATCTACTCAGTCCAAGCTAGTCACTGCCATTAAGTAGATGATCATTTAGAATCATGTTCACTAAATATTTGTCGGGTTATACTGGTCACAGGCGAGCGATTCTGGTGAATCCGCCTATTCGCTTCACCAGCGAAGAATGGCATCTGGCTTCCAAACTGACAAATGAGGCGGCGGAGGCGGAGCGTCAATCTGCTGAGGCGGTCCAGGCCGAGGCCATGCGAGTCTTTGAAGAGACGCATGAGATCAGTGACAGGTCGGAAGATGAGGTTCAGCGGAGATTCAAGGAGCGCCTCGCTGACGTCAAGCACTGGAGGGAGGAATTGGGACGGAAGTTTGCGGAAATCAATAGTGAGGTTGATGCTCTGGGAATCTACCGACAACGGATTGAGAATACGCTGGCAACTTTGTGCCAAGTTCTGCTCAATGACCACGACATCATTGCAATGAGGTAATAGCTTAGCTTTCGGCTTATTTGATTACAAGTGGTGATTCCATGTTTTACATTTCTCTTGCCTTGCTTCAGAGAGTGCCGGGTTGGCTGTGACTTGGCTCATGACGAACCGCATAGTCAGATGATTGTGGAAATCAAGATGGCCAAAGGAGTTCAGCAGACTATTCATCGAACCAATGAATTCGTCAATGAGCAAATGCGTCTCCTGCGAAAGGTGGCCTATAATTTGGACAAAGAGTTGCGAGATAAGGACAGGGCCATGGAAATTGATGCCCATGCTCAAAGACTCAATATTCATCGGTCCGAAGTTAAGCGTCACTGCGACCTCTGCATCATGGACTACAGGTTAGAAGTAATGAGGAGAATTCCAGGTTACTTGGTCAGCATTCAACGGGAATATATGACAAAACACTCGTACCTACTTATGCATGGGTTCTTTGAAACATTATAACTGGACCGAATGCCACTCTTTTGGGCCAATTATTGCGAAATGCAAACCTCAGCAAATACATTATGGACTCTCACTATTTTGTTATTTTCTGATTCCAGCAACATTGACGAGACAGACTGGGAGGAGTTTACGCGTCGTAACAAGAACAATGCTGATCGGTGTATTAATGCTTCGATTCAGCTACGGACGAAAGTGGACAGCTTGTTGCGCCAAGGGGTTGAGGATATCCAGCGCCAGCTCTGCTACACTGACAAGATCTTCCAAGCTCATCTCAAGACATTAGTGTCCATTAAGGAGAGGCTCCAAACTCAGCTGTCGGATGTAAGCTAAACGATACAATTTGACGTTATTCTGCAGAGCTGAGCAAATTGACCAGCCTTTAATATTACTAAAGCTGAATCGAACTTGGCATTTTTGATTCGCACGATCCCAATAGAAATTCGATGCGAGAAAACGTATGTTGCATGTTGTCTGAGTAATGGTAAATAATGGATGGTCAGCTCGATCTGAGCAGCACTGTGCATTAGCGTTTGGACAAACTGAGCCATGATTGATGTTTTCATTTTTCGTTTAGATTATTATTCAGGTTCGTAACATGGAAGGCACTATTTGCAAGTTGGGCAAGGCTTTTGAGGAGAAGAAGGGAGCGGTTGCTCTGGCTGAGACCCGAATTAGTCTTCGTGGACAACGACCCAATTTGGAATTGGTCAAGTTAGTAAAACATTTAATAATTTGGGCTACGTTAGCTGAATCCAACCAAACCTGCCAAATTAAATACATGAACAAACCTTATATACCAAAAGTTGTTTACACTTATGGGACTTGAGAACGTAATTTCAATTTATTTGTCGATAAACAGGGACGCGGTTCAACGTCGTCTCATTTTGGAACTTCACGAGCTGAACGAGTCCATGTCAAAGTTGAACACTAAGATCCTTCAGTCTCGGAACGCACTCAAGAACCTGCTCCGAACTCAATTGGAAGTTGAGGATGCCATCAACATGAAACTTAATACCATTTCCATTGATGAGACCAAGGTGATTCCACTTCGGAAAACTATTCGAATCCAAGAATACTAAGGAACCCAAAAGCAGGATTCAGGGTATATTTGGCTAACTTACAAATGCACCAAGTACATAAACCTCATAGGAAATGCATTTACAAACTAAATACTTACATTTATGTATCCGCAATTGTCAAAAATATGTATTCTAATGCACAATACAAACTGATGTACAAATCATATAAAAATATTTAGCAAGTACTTGCTGAATAGTGCTCACTAGCCTCTGATGGGTTGACATTGACATCTACATTTCACGGAGCTACTCACAATAATTGGCCAGCCGAACGCTCCGTCGAAAGTTTTTCAACTGCATTGGAGTTATTTGTATAGAATACAATATACAACTACATATATCTCAATGGAGTAACGCCGCTTCACCTAGGGCCTCTTCAAAGTTTCTGCGTTTTATTTTGTAAAGCGTCGTACAATGCAAAAACCCGAAAAATCATACTATCACGTTATGGAAAACATTATTCCTTAAATGTGTACTACCTTTTAGCCTATTTTATTTGGAAATTAATAAATTAAAATATATACACTACTGAGAAACCGTTTGGTTTTTCCATGCACTCTTTTCAAAATAATTTTCGCAAGAATACTCAAAACTTATCTCTTTAGCACGTACGTTGGTATATATATTCACCTATTTTTGTATTAGTCGATTGGTTATTTGTCAATTAGTTAAAAACTAAACATTTTGATCAGGCCTCAGGTGTGGGGAATGTTTTTATTTAGTCCTTAAGATGCAAATAAATACAGTTTACAAGTTTTCTCTCGGATGCAATAGCTGATAATTTTGTTGTGAGCAGCTCTGTGGATTCAGTCCTACAACTCGAATCAACTCTAAATCTTACATTTTAACCATGCGGCTCGGTTCCTGGCAGTTTCCATCTTTGGGTCTTTGTCGTTTGGGGCACACGGTCCAAGTCCTCGTTGTTCCAATGCTGCTGAGAAAATGGAGATACCAGCTAAAGGTGCCTTTTGGATATTTGTCATGGCCTTGCTCACCGACTTAGTAATAGTCCGTTGTAGGAGAATAGCACCGAACCTTGTATCCCCCTCCGCAGGTCCGCATTCCTCGTGGACACGTAATACGTCTTGGTCAAGTTAAAATTTACTTTGGTCACATCATCATAACGGTAGGTACCGAAAACCCTTTTCCGTTTGTGCGAGACATTCCTGCAGTGCCGGGTTGTAGCACTCGTCTTCACAAAGTAGTTCCCCTGACCGGCAAATACCTTCGTACAACGTCGGATCTGCACCAAGCATATTGCGAATATACGTACAATAATTCAGCTACAATTAAAACTAATAATACATTATTTGCTAATACAAATCTCACCAAATGCAGCCCTCCCAGCGGAAATATTAAAGTATATGATAAAACCCGTAAAACACAGGAGCCGCATAATGATGTACGTCTAAATTAAATTGGATGGTGTATTTTGTAAAATGGACGATGAACCGCGTATTGGATTGCATTATTCTGAACTGTACAATTGAACTGTTCCAACTACGAGTACACGTTTGACTGTACTTATAGATTTATTCAGATAAACGTTATATGTATATATTCTATAGATATTTCCATCATCAGCATACTTAAGAAACAAAAGCATTAAATAAAATCCTAGTTTTTGCATACGCTATATAAGTACTTGGAATTATGAATCAAAGTAATAATTCAAGCAATTCTGTGAACGTCGTTTTGATATATTTGAAACACGCTGCCGTGCAGAGCAGCGTTTTTCACTGATTTGCCAGGATTTTAAAGTCAATTAGTGGCGTAAGAGAGATTGAGTAACTTGCATATTCAAGCCTAAGTGGAATGCTTCAAAGATACTACGAATACCAACATATGTAGTAGTGGATAGCAGTTGCTACTATCCACTATAAAGAAGTGCCAGTAGTTTAAGGAGGCACTACTTAAACATTGCCTAACATTATTAATGTAGCTTTTATGATCGTGAGGGCTAAGGCGTCTGCAAAGAGAAGGATAACGACCACAATGCGTGTTCAACCTTAAATTCCGAAGAGCAATAAAATGATCACTTAAGCATTTTGCGTAATATGCAGATTTGGATTGAGGGAGTGTGGCGTTGACTAGGAAGTATTGATCATGCGTGTAACAGAGCCTAGTTTTAAGGATTTAGAAGTGACATAAATCACATTAATCAACATTTCGTTTTACAGAAAAAAATTTCTCAATCAAAATAATAACACTAGCCAATAAAGGTGTACAATTTTTGAATAAATCCCGAAGTGCAGGATGTGACATGGAACTTGTTTGTGCACGAGAACAGAAGAGAGGCAATGAAGTAACCACATGAAGTTAAAGTGTTACGAGATTTATTGGCATAAAGCTAAGAAGACGCTCAGTATAAAACCAAATGGGTAACGAGGTTTTTAAATTAGAATCGTATAAGGCGTTTCTGGCGAATATGATGAGTCACAACAACATCCTCACAGTAGTACATACATAGCATAGTTAGTATTCACTATTCGTCGAGTGACGTTTTCTCTACCAAGCTAAAAGTAATCCCACGCAAAACTCAAAGAAACTTCCAGAAACTATCTCATTGTCAAACTCAAATCTGATTCCATAAGTGACACGTCTGAAGCATATACAAAAACAACAACATATAAATTCCATTCCAGCGGTCTTTTGCAAAATAAGTATGATTTCAATGAATTAGATTCTTAGTGCTGGACTTTGATCTATTGCATCTATTGCGGCAACGACTAGGATGTGTGGCAAAAAAGTTGCTAGTTTGCCATAAACCTGCCGTGCCGTAACCACTTTTTAGAGAAAAGCGAAAAGTCTGATTTCCAACATGTTTTCGGTGTTCAGAACTGAATGGCTGGCCAAATAGCTGCGTGGAAGGATTCACACTTCACAAGATAAGATACCTAATTACTAAAGATGGGATCATATACACTGAAAAGGCTCTAAATATTTATTAAAAGATTCACCCATAAATGTCACAATATGGAATAAAATTATATAAAAGAAAAATTATAATCACACGCAAAAAATGCTCACTTTAATTCAGGACAGTGTAAGCATTAATTATACATTAGATACCTAAGTTCTACTGGGGTATAAACGCATACAATTGGTGTTTTGTGAATACTCAAAACTATTTACATCTTATTTTCCTAATTTTTCTAAAATTTAAAAGCAAAAATATTCTAAAACATTTCTAAAAAAAGCCAACAAGCGCAGAAAAAAGAAAAGAGGGACCAAAATGTCCTAAAATATGCAAAATTCTGCATGTAAACCTGGGTTATTTGAATCCTTAATTCAAAGTTCGTGAAGAACCAACGTTTGAGGTTTATACGAGTACACTCGCAAAAAACATGCATTTAAGCCAAAATCCCATCTCCACTAACTACGATTATCTGTAGCCTAAGATCTACAATACATATATCTGAAGAATGCCGATTATGTTCTGGTCAAAAATTACATGTCTTTTTTTTGTTAACGACAGCAGAGCTGCAGGGATATTCTCACATCAAACAAACAATAAAAACTAATTACATATTGTTGCATTAGTGACAAGGACGAAGCCTGTCGCGATATGCAGTACAGTAAGTATCTGGCATGATACCTGATATGATATCCTTTTGTTTCGCTAGAGTACGAGAACAAAATACTAATTGACTCTCTAATTAGTCATTCATTTTGTGTTTCATTGTGTGCCAGACCCGCTTGTCTTCTCCCTTTCAATCAATCTGACTGGATTAATAGTGATGTCAATAGAGAAAGAGACCGCATCCTATTACAATCCCATGCGTTTCAATTAGTGTGGGAATCTGTAATATCCCGTAAGTATCGCTGTACGCAGAACATGCCGTGTTGCAAGACGCCTTTCTTCACCATTTCCTGATGCATTGAAATATTTCTCACAAAAGCCTTCGTTTTGCAAATGGACGAGGAGAAGCTGTGTATGCGTGAGTGCATTTTTGCAGAGCCGCTTACAGCGAGTTGGTAGAGAATTTGTATTTGCATGACAATTACGGTGGTGAAAAATGTGTACACGGTTTCAGAAAGTCCGGTCGACCAAAGAGAGAGCCTCGGTTTTAGATTACAAATTACAACATAACTGTCCAACTCGGCGTGAGCTGCTCTGCCTCATGTACACTGGTCCGGCCGGTGTGAAGCAAGAAAATGAATTGAGAGTATTTACCTTAGTTTTGTCTTGAATTGCTTGATGAACCATGGAAGAAACCAGATAATTATCAACACCTTTCCAAATAGTTAATTTGAGGCTATTTGAATTTTAGAAGCGTTTTACTGAAATTCCAAAGGGCACAGGCTATGCAGAAGATGCTTCTTCACACATGGAGAAACTACAAGTGAACGATATCCACCTGTTTCCAATCCACTTATTATACGAATCGCTGTTATGATGACTCAGACTGTCGAAAAAAGTTCTTTTCAGAATCGACCCAATCCCAAGCCAAGTAAACTAGTTTCTAAACCCACTCAGAATGTCATTATGATTAGTATTTGTTAAGATGACGTAAACGTAACGACACCTCAGCTTCCTTTTGTAATGGCCCAGTAAATCTCCTGTTATCTTCCCTTGTTCGGAAGCCTGCACTACTGCTCACTTGCGCCTTAATCTTGTAAATTATGATTATTTACTGAAGACGGTAGGATTCCAAAAGTCAAAGGTCTTTACTGTTGACGCTGATTGTTTGCTACTGCACATTTGAGTTC
This sequence comes from Ceratophysella sigillata, assembly GCA_034693865.1. Taxonomy (NCBI): domain Eukaryota; kingdom Metazoa; phylum Arthropoda; class Collembola; order Poduromorpha; family Hypogastruridae; genus Ceratophysella; species Ceratophysella sigillata. Next base: position 15,757 of record JAQFXY010000577.1, on the reverse strand, counting down.
AAATGTATGTGCTATGTCCTTATCTCCTCCTCTGTTCTGTTGAGTCACAAGTAATTCCTCATTTGTTTTACCATTAAAGACTACAGTGCACTATGGTCAAAGGAAGGAAGACCAAATATGTGCCAAAGTATGGTTGGCTAATTAGCACCTTTTTAATGACATTAAGAGTTTCCTGCTTGTGGGCTTTATCCAGACAAACGAAGTAGCCTTGTTTCTGACACTCTTTAACTGCACTCAAATCCAAATAGTATCTGCAGACGACGGTCTAAATTGTGACTTTTGTGAATAAAAATGCCGGTTGAGACCCGAGCACTTACTACTGAGCTGAATTACCTAATTGAATATTCAGGTTCACACGATTCACGATTTAGTTCCACACTTCTATGCTGGACACGTTCCCGGATCTTCCCAGCTAGAGAATAGAAACTGTAGTAAAAGCTACCTGCAAAAATGAAACCCAAAAGTGTTTGCAAAAAAAAAGAAGTTTGGCACCCAGAACAGACGGAGACGCTGAAGAAATAGCAGAAGGAAAGATGATGATGAGACAAGGTCAAGTCCAAGTCGAATGATTTGGAAGCAGGAGGATATATGCATACGAAATATACGTAAGCATATTCTTAAAGTTAGTCCAGACACCCTGCTTGGTCTGGCCTGGCTGGGCTTGGATTTAGTGTAGCACTGAGTAACTTAGGCAAGACATGCTTAATGGCTACACTATTTTTTTGTGCTTATGGCAGAGGCTCTTATATGTAAGAAAACCCTTCTTTCTCTCATTCTGCATTTACATTACGAAAAATACTTCGCTATTTTCACAGGCTGTTGTGCTGCGATATTAATTTTAAAATATACGTTTTTTAAACACTCGCAAAACACCTTGTGTTGTTTAATAATCATTAATTGTTCTTATGCCACACTTGCGAGTTTGGAGTGTTTTACAAAATGTATCCGAAGTTGGTAATGCTCGACTTTCGGCTTACGTTTGATCGTACAGATGTATAAAATGTTTTCTAAATCTGAGCTATAGCTTTAGTTGGTTTTTGCATCAACGGATCAGGTGAATCTGAGGTTCACCTTCTGTCCACATTAGATTGGCATGTAAAAAACGCGGCATAGCGTCTCCTTTAATAATAATAATGATATGGAGATTACAAAGCTCCGAGTTTGGTGTGTGTTCCCATCTACCATCCTTGATTCAAAGCTTTTGTAGATGCTAATTATCTTGAGAAGCGGAGTGGCAATTATTGGTTGTAATTTGTAAACTTGAAATATGAATCGGATTGGCTGGAACGTAACGAACCCGAAATAAACGCAGCTTTGCAATCAGGTGCTCCCAGCACCTAGCACCTGGTCCTGCGGGTCCAGTTCTTGTTAAAACCCTTTAAATTACTGCATAGTAATCCCTAAATACATAGATACAAAAACTGAACGCATACTTATATGAACGTTAAAACTAAACTTTTTCCGCATCCGGCTTTTGAAAAATGTTCATCCGTTTATGGAACCCCCAGGGATCGAAAAGTCTTGGCACACCCTTGTCCTTGTCTGCTATCTACAATTAATGCAGAATCTAGTGAACTGAGCATCATACGCATACATCAAGGAGAACGCAGTAAAATCTTAGCAAGAAAGATAAAGTAAAAACTAGCAAATTGTTAAGAGTTGCTTCTGTGCCTAATTGTAATCAATAGATTGATAGTTCAGAGCTGCTCAGAGTCATTTGATTAGTGACTTCACTATTCAAACTTACGAACAGAACTGATGTATTTCTCACAAGTTGTCTAGTGTAATTTGTAATGGGTGGATGATATCCTGCACTGCTCAGCTCAGCTTTCATAGATCCAATTTTTTAGCAAATGTAACCGTTGTATAGACTATAGACATAGTCTACATGCTAACAAATGAAATGAAACCCACACTGCATCTCGAGTAAGAATTCCAATGAGATAGACAGTCCTCGAATTCGTGTCGATGCAGTTCCTGAAATCGACTTCTAATTAAGGTTGGGCAACGTCGTGATTTACAATGGCGGTGAACGAATTAGTTTAGTGGATCGTGTTTTTTGCACAGATAAGTGTGTCTACATAAAGTACCCACAACTAGTAACTTGAATTCCTGTCGGGTACTTGTCCTGGTTAATCCGTAAACCAGCCAATAATTGACATGTAAATAAATTGCGGCGATACACGGATGCAGGTAAGCTATCACATGCCTTATGTTCTGTCTTCTGTCTCACAAATTGGAAATACGGAATTAACTCTTCCTTTCGTGATGCATTGTTCTTCCTCTGTTAGAATAATAGGCATGACCCTGTCCATGAACAAATGAGGGGAAATGTCAAGGTGAAGAAGAGCTTAATTTATGAAGACAGGCTGAAGTACGAGTCCGAGATCTGGTTGCATTTCCAATTCAAATTCACACTCTTATTCTTATTCCTTATTGTTGTAACAACTCTTGTGCCAATGCCAACTCCATAAAAAATCCTCATTAGAAAATTACTAGGAACAAAAGAGCTGATTTCTCACTCTACCGATATACGCATAAAATATTGGTACTAGTATTCATCCAAGCGTGATTATAATTAACTCAAATGTGCACGTTTTCTTCTTTTTCTTGTAGTTTTTGACACTAATAGCCGCAACGGAGCGAATGCTTGTTATCAGCCATCAGCATGTGAATTACTGGGATACGACTACGTAGATAAGAGATATATCTTGAAACTGTTATTTTTTCCCCAGTTCAGACAGCTATTATTTTGATGAACTTCCAGATATTAGGCAAATGCCACAATTGATACGAAACATTTAATGTATTTGTTTATCCAACCCCGAGAAAATTATTATTAAATGGCTGAGAAAACTATTTAATTAATTAGTACGATAATGACGTGTAAGTTTTTTGACAAATGACAAAGGTAACGTACATGCAATTGTATGTGGCGAATTTGATGCCGTAAAACATTGCCTGTTTAGAAATACTCACAGCGATCTTAATAACCATTTAGTTTGTCTCGAAGGATATAAGGATATAGCACCACCATACCTATTAAATTAGCGTCACCTTGGACTTCACAAGTACCGATATGCCACTCTCTTACGCAAGTAGCTTAAAATCTAATTGCGGATTAAGAACAGCAATATTTCCTCAACGATAAACATTGTGAAATCGAGATATTGAGTCTTTTGTTACCTTCAGGATCTCCGTATCCAGATTATTATTGTTACATTGGTGCTGGATCTGAGTCTGGATCTCGTGGTCCAGCTCCTGCTGCTGTTGTTGAAAAAACTGTTCCGGCGTTCCATGATGCGGCAAATGGTTGAGGTTGTAGGAACAGGAGTTGCCCATCCTGAGGTCGGGCGTATGAAGCGGAACGTTGTTGATGGCTTCGAGTGAGCGCGTGCCGCTGGAGCTGGGCTCCTTCTTGTGCTCCTTGTCTCCGAAGAGGGCCAAAGTAAGCAGCTGAATTTGCGGAGATGGACTTAGGGAAGACGGCGGTTTACTCCGTTTGGGCGACCCCAGCGCTTCCGTCTTATTCTTTCTCCAGCACGACATTCATAAAGTTAATTGGGTAAATATGCTCACAAGTTGGAGGCTTCTGTCAACAACGGTGGAGCACGGTTGCTCGTACGCACGTGGCCAGTCTTACACCCACACGCCAAACCAGTGATTCCAGCACTGAGATGCAAAGTCGAAGTATCTAACACATTTACCTCTACTCTGTATCTTTGGGTATTTCCAGTTAGTTGGGCTCTGCTGGAATCAAAACGCTAAATTAGGAACCTAGACGCTTCTTGGAACGTGCTCTAAAGAAACTAGAAGTGGGAATGAAATCTGAAAGAAAATAAGGTAGCATGTATGGAGAGTATTTGTAGAGAAGAGTGTGCGAGATGCGAGATGAAAAAAAGATGCTAATACTTGCTAAAAAGGGATTGCCAGTTTGTGGTTTGTATCACGGTTGATGTCATCTTCCACATTTGATTTGTTTGAGTCTTAGGCATGTAGACATTAGGTAATAAGGACTGGCTATAATCATGATTATGTATATGCATTTTTTTCTGCATGCTGAGCCTTCAGCCGGTGAGGTGATCTGAGATGAAGATATAATAAGATATACTGCCTGAAACACAAAGCATTAGCAGAGAAGCTCCATACATTTTAAATCTCAAATATTCAATTGAAAGCAAAGTTATAGGTACTAACGCCTGAACTGAACCCATAGGGCACGGCTATCTTCATAGACATAATATACATGTATGTTGAAGTTCATACAGCGTTAGTTCGAATATCGCAATTTGGATACGAAAATATATGAATTTATGCATTGCAAAACGTTAACAAAAGTAGACCAGAACTCTTGGTTCGTAAGTATTATAGTTGAAGTATGCCAGATTTATGACTACACCGGTTTAATACAGGTTGGTATTAACAGACATCGCTATTTAAATACAAAGTTTCCTGTGACCTAAAGCATTTTCCCTACAGACAATGTTTGCTCTCTGCAAAAACAATTTTTGACGCTACATTTTGGCGCAAAATACCTATTATTCAACAACTATTCGTATCCTTTACATGATTTTTCCATATACAGTTATGTTATAATACATACTTAGCATACAGGCTTACAAGGGTTCAATAATAATAATTGGTAGGTATTTATATGAATAAATTAGATTTTGATTTCAGTCTTCGTGCTTTAATTGAGGATTTCGATAGACGTGTCCCAGCTATGACACGGGGGTCAGTATTCTATATTCCGTCTGCTGATTTATTAGGTCAAATCAGGATATTCACATGCCATACACCTTTAAACTCTTTTTTTATGAAACCATTGGTATTTAACTGGTAATTTAGTGTATTTTTTTTAAATGTCGTTGAATTGGACTGGCAACTAACTGTAATCTGCAACATAAACTTGAGTAATTAAAACTGCAAATTTGCGGATGAAGATTGGCATATTTTTCCACGTTGTTAAGTGGATATATAATTCACATTCAAACGCTATTAATACGCAGTCAGGATGCATAGTCACACTCGAAGTTTGCAGTGATGTTGCCTTGTAGTTCGGAGCACAGAGTTATATCTGTAAGTACTGAAGAATGGATATGGCAATCTTAGTAAGACTTTTCCATTGTTTGCATTGCATACCCTATACCCACTTTCAGTTACATCTTGGCCATCTTGGCGTCTTCATCTGTTTTCATTAGCAAATTGGGCTAAGGTTTCCACCTTCTTCCTGATTAATATTAATATATACCTACTTATATACACCATGCTGCTAATAGCGAATCTATCAACCACTTCGCATTATTTCTCATATTATATAGGTAAATAAATAAATAAAAATAAATAAATATTTCTCATATTTAGATTAAAGTATTCAAAATACGATTTCAATTCAATTCAAGTAAATAGGTATGCTTCAAATGCATTTAGAAATTTTGATTCTACGTCAATTGCGCCCGGTCATCAAGATCTTTATGAGAGCATTCAGTCACCTACCCAAATAACATGTAAGAATGATAATTGATAATGATATTACAGTATTTGAGTAAGCGTGCAGATTCATCAACGTGCAGGTACCTAACCTAACCTTATGTATTTAATAGCATGTCTTCCATGTTTTAAATAAGTACACGCTTATTTAAACGCGGACGCAAATTGAAGGGGCGCAATAGACGGGGCGTAACTGACGGGGCGCAATTGACGTCGGACGGAAAGTTTACGCTCTAAACAGCCCAACTCCTTTGACCTGTTTACGCAGATATAATAGACATGAGTTGGCAATTTTTATGTATGCTGGTGTTTTTGGGATGCGCAGCATATTCTACGGAAACAAAATTACATAAATCCAAATTAGCTAACCACAAAAATTCAAATCGTTCTGTATTTCGATTACAGATTTTACACCGCAATAAAAGTGGTAAGGTATCGTATATATCTTTTAGTTCTGAATACTATGTATACGTGCAAGCATAAAGCTAATGTGGAAGATAAATGTAGCTTCTGCACTCGACAATTCGCACCACAGCACAGGATTACTTTTGTTTTTAATTTTCTGACACATTTGGGAATTCTAGGAAGAGCGCCATCAAAAAACAGAACAAGGTATGCGAAATATACATAACAATATTAGCAGGTACAATAAAGATTAACAGGAAGAATGGCCAAGACATCCGAGCTGCTGCATTTGCCATGAACAATCATCCTACATTCATACGAATACTTCAAAATTCCTATCGAACACCTTATAAAAAAATTAGTAATAAAAGTTCAGCTCGGGTGTAACTCGCCGTGAGAACCTCTGTATGTATAGTAAACGGAAATAATGGACGAAAATACGGTATTATCCCACAGGGTACGCTGCACATTCTACGTAGAATTTCATATCCATAACGAGCCTGTTACCCGATCTACGATCCGGGGGAAAGGTCAAGGGTCAATGAAAACATTCCCACGTGATGACCCCAAAAATTAGCAAAATTTTAAGATTATGGTCATCCAAATCGGTTTAGGTACTTTCGGAGGAATTGCTTGGTAAAGTTTTTGACCCCTTAACTACACTGGGGGGGGGGGGTCAAATTAAGGGTGAATATATGTCAAGAATGTGCTCCCAATGATTCGTACACCCGTAGGTACACGAATTGCAAATAAAAAAGCGGGGTAAATTTTTGACCCTTTGGCACCCTGGAGGTCAAATTTAGGGTCAACCCATGTCAAGAGTGTGTTCTCCGTGATTCAAACACCCGTAGGTACACTAATCGCAAACATAAGAGCGGGGTATATTTTTGACCCTTCGGCGCCCCTGGCGGTCTAAATAAGGGTCAGTTGAAGCCAACACGATGTTCGTGATTCTGACACCCGTAGCTACACAAATCGTGAATAAAAGCTCAAGGTCACATTTTGACCTCCTGGGGTCAAACGATGTCACTTAGGGATCACAATCGTATATGGTTGTAATCTGTAGGTCATAGGCTTTCATTTAATATGCAACTTCAAAAATAAGTGCTAAAAGGTCACATTTTGATCTCTAAGGGTCAAACGAAGGGTCACTTAGGGGTCAAAATGGCATGGTTGTAATTTGTAGGTCATAGGCTTTCATTTGATATGCAACTTTAACAATAAGTGCTAAAAGGTCACATTTTGACCTCCAAGGGTCAAACGAAGGGTCACTTAGGGGTCAAAATGGTATGGTTGTAATCTGTAGGTCATTGGCTTTCGTTTGATATGCAACTTCAAAATTAAGTGCTAAAAGGTCACATTTTGACCTCCTGGGTTCAAATGAGGGGTCACTTAGGGGTCAAAATGGTATGGTTGTAATCTGTAGGTCATTGGCTTTCATTTGATATGCAACTTCAAAATTAAGTGCTAAAAGGTCACATGAGGGGTCACCTAGGGGTCAAAATAGTATGTTTGTAATCTTTAGGTCATATGCGTTCATTTGATATTTAACTTTAAAAAATAAGTGCTAAAATTTGACCTAGGGTTGACCCGGGTTCAAAGTTCCGGTTGTCAGAGGTCAACCAAAACCCTCCTACGGGCTGGCCCCAAAAATTAGAAAAATTTTAAGCTATCGGTAATTCAAATACATTCAATAGTTTCGGAGGAGATAGAAGACATCCAGACATCCAGACAAAGGAACGAGTTTATGGTAGGTATAGATGTTATTGTTATGAATCAACAAGGTCGTTTTCATTAGCATTCCATAAAAAGTTGTAAAATAAGCTTCACTGCAGCCTACCTGGCCTGCAAGCTGGATGCTTCCTGGTTCACGGTAATGTATTTGAATTTGAACTCAACTTTTTAGAATAAAGAATGCTGATGGCTTTGGGTCCACTCATCAAGGTAACAATGTAATTGTACGCTTTTCGTACGCTTTTATTCACTATTCTCTCCATTCACCGAAATCTTTAATTATAATTACTATAAATAATTGAAGTTTCAATGAATTAATATTTAACAAAGTCCAGTAGTTTATAATGCTTACATTTGACTCTGAAAGGATTCACTAATCTAAAATAAATTAAGGATTCATGTTGTATTTCTTAGCACAGCAAATGAATGCAAGAATCTTCTAAATCAACCTAGGCGTCAACTCCTGCTGAAAAATTACAGTGAGCGCCAATTTCACAGATACATTTTATATTTTTGGCAATTGGCACTAAATATTTGCAAATGGATATAAACCCTAAACACGGTAATGTACAAGGATAACTGAGAACAGGTATTATACATACAAACTGTTATCAAGCCTTAGGCCTATTGATTTGCAAATAGTATTATTTTTGAATTTTTTGAGACTGCTTCCCCTGGTTTGCAGCAGCTACCTATGTAGATGCTACACAAGCTCCTTCCGGCGGCAGCCAATACTATGAAAACACATTTGTTTAAAATATCACATAACCAGTTTCATAACTTCTACTTTATTCATACTTGCAGGCAGCACAGTACTCAGTAGCAGAAGTACTCGGAATTGTGTAGAACTCGAATGAGCGGAGCTGCTCGAGAAGGGTCAGTCAAGAAGCAATTGTTCCAGGAAGCAGTGTACAAACGTGATCAAGGCAATATTTGTCTTGTGGCGGTTCATGTTCAAAGGCAAACGGTGGCAGCGGAAAAGGGCTAGGCTTAGAAACATTGAAAATTCAAACATTTACTTTTTGAGCTGCGACGCTAGCTGACGTATTTTAAGAAGCATTAATATTAATCGCTTGCTTTTTGGACAAGTAATTATGTAATACAGCGTTTGCAGTACGCATGATGCATGAGTCTAATACAATCTATTGAAGTGATTTGGAAGGATTTACACTGAATATACTGTACGAAAATGCGTAATTAAAATTCCTGAAAACCATAAACTTATTTACATCTTCATGCAGTGCAGAGCATCAGACAAAACAAACTCTCACACAAAAAGAACAACACAAAAGGAGAACTTGGCTGTAATTACAGAATTCCAGATTCCAGACTAAACAACAGAATCAAAAATCAAAACACTCATTCACTGGGTAAGACACCGACTTTTTTATTTGTTTTTAGCAAAAATTAACTTAAGATTAGGCTTAGCCATACAGTTTCATATAATTATCAAAATACAAGTCTGCATATTTATCTCCCTTGTTTGTTAAATTACTCTTCGTCGCTTCCTCCCTGCCATTCATACACAGAACGAGGCAAAAGAATACATAAACCAGGAGTCAAAGGTCCTAACTAAGTAATTATCAGGAGTGGTAGTAGGTACAATGGTAAATTATTTTTGGTTGGGTTCACTTTTTATACTGTACAAACACCAAGTCTGCTGATGCTCTGCCTCGGGAACCTTCCCTTAATTTGATTTTCTGGAAATCTACAGGTTAACTTTTAGGAATTAAAAGTAAAAACAAAAACAAGTTACGCAGCTTCGTAGCAACGCCTGGCAGTACTTCCTAGTGAAGTATTATGAACTTCCAGAAATTATCATGTCGAAATCTTCTTCCAAGCACGGCATAACGTTTGAGGTAAACTATCGTGAAAATGAGAAGATATTGAAACTAGGAAGCTCGTCGCGAGACACGCGGCTCTCTACCAGTACTTAAAACTGACATGACAAGTTTGGTAAAATGTGATTGTGACAACGGACAACAGAACAGAACGAAAAACAACAAAAACAGAAAACAGAACATAGAATGAAAAGATGAGGCTACATTCTAACTTTAACTTCGGGGCTACAGGGAATACATACAAGACAAGTCATCGGTCATATGTTCAGGTCATAGGAATTAATATTATCATTCTTTTCTAAAAATGCATGCTCATTTTACGGCTGAACCCAATTTGATCAACAAAGAAAGCCCATTTTAATAATACGTACATCTATGGTGTATATTAGTGTGTATAAAAGAAATCAATACTTAGATTAACTAGGAGCCAAGGAATTTCGAATGTGGTTTCCAATTAAGGCTAAGACTAGGAAATAGTAATATCCCAAGCCTTTTAAACAATGCAAGCCAGTTACTTATACACTCAAATTTTGAATTCCTTAACAATTATATGTGTGAATTTAAACAGAAGTTGAACCTGAGGTGTTTGAATTTTGTTTCCAGATTTAGGGCAGATCGTTCACGCTCCCTGAAGAATTTTGATTTTTTTAATAAGTTACTTGTTTCATGTGTAGTTTGAACCTCAACGGCACTCCCAGACCTTCACCGTCTGATCCACACTTCCAGTAATAACGAATGGATGCGTTCGATGAAAATCTAAACAAAATAACCATTCAACAAAGCAATGAAATAATTATTAAAATAAGTTTACGCATTGTATAATTTAAAGTTAAAAATAAAAAGTATTACCAATGGAAGTACAGAAGTGTGAGTGAGCCTCTAAAACCTTCAGACATCGTTTACTAGCCAATTCCCAAACACGGAGTGTCTTGTCGTCACTTGCTGAGAGAAGATATTTACCGCCTGGATGAAATACCAAGCCTCGAACCCAATTATCATGACCGATTAGAACAACAATGCAAGTATTCGTTCCAATATCCCAAATCCGAATTGTCTACAAAAATAGAAAATTATCAAAATTAGTGGATTAGCATGAAAAGTTTAAATAATAACTTGTTCGCAGAATAATTGACTTACTTTATCTCTACTTCCGGAACCCAAGAAAGGACCCACAGACTTCTTGTTGTCAGCTCCTTCACAGATTGCATCTGCGGCTGAAGCCGGTGCCCAAGCTATGCACTCAACCACATGGTCATGATCTCGTAACTCAGCCTACAACATCACCAGTTGAGCAATAAGCAATTATGCGGGAGAACATTTTCCAAATACATTGAAGTGCACATCGCACATATTTAGAGAGGGACAAATTCATCTAGTGAATCTATAGTGAATATATAGTTTCAACTTACACGACACTCTTTAGTATTTGTGGCCCAAATGCGCACCGTTTGGTCATTCGAGCAAGAGGCAAGGAAGGTTCCATCCGAATTGGGACGAACCATACGAATCCATTCACGATGACCAACGAATGTTCGGACGCAGTAACCAGTTGAGATTTCCCATAACTTAATACATTTGTCACGGGATGAGGAGACGACGTAGTCACCCGACGGAAGAAAACTAACACTCGAAACATTGTGATCGTGTCCGCGTAGAGTCTTCACACAGTCGTACCCATTTGTGTCCCACAATTTGATTGACATGTCCGCACTGCAGGAAGCTGCAGAAAGAAAACAAGTGCATAAATTCAAAAAAGTGCAATGAGTTGCAGATTGCAGAAGAGAATTGATTGAGCAATTCTCAATGAACTGAACTAGCTGTTCCTTAATTACAAATTCCAAACCCTGGCTCTGTTCGTTAGCTCACTCTTCCTTCTTCAGTTAGTATGCATATAACTAGTCATATCCACACACCTTCATGAAAAAGTGCATAGTGTGGCACATAGCACTAACGCTTGAACTCAAACACGTCCATCCACATTAAGATTGTGTAAAGATCGGCCGACTAACCTAGTTGCTGTTGGGTACCTAGTACCTATTATGGCATGGCATATGACACTGCATTAACAGAGCATATTTAATAATTTGAAATCGTCTTTACGAAACTTAAAGCTTCTACTCTGAAAAGTGAATATAAGTGGAAGATCAATATTTGCGCACGACTCCAACTCTAATGCTACTTTCAGTTTATAAACAAGAATATAAGCCAAGGTTAAACGGCATTGCGAAAGTAGTTTCAGTAGGCTTATAATTACTTAAATTATCATCGTGGATATTCACCTGGTATTAGTGATTAGTGGGACAAATACTTACCCATGGCCTGCAGCCAATTTCTTTGTCAAAACGTCATAAGTACTACAAGATAAACCTGAAACCTGATTAAAGCGGGATATACTTACTTTGGCAAATAGTTATAAGTATCCGAAGCAAACAAAAAAGATTGTGCCAGCGCCAAGTTGATACCTAAACCGTTAGTTAATGTTATATGTATATTTCGCAGAGCCAAGACTTCGGCACCAAAAATCGAGAGAAAAAACAGTATTCAAATAAAATGGCTTAGGGTACTTATTAAAAATCAGTGAGGCAACGTCGGTTTTCTTCCATAGCACAGTATTCGTCAAAACTTAAACGTAATAGCTAATAGGTTGTATCGTATCACATAAAAAATGTAACGAGTTACTACCATGTACGTATAAGATTTTTAACTTAACACAATCAGTGAAGTTTAAATAGTCAGATTTAATATTTGCTACTAGTTTGTACGATGTATTAACTGTTCTAGAGTTGTATGACGTATGACAAGGAAAAGTAATTTAGATATCCAACTGACCTCCCAGTGACGTTCAAAATTAATTAGTATTAGTGCATTACCCAGCCATCTCCCAGCGTGATCAAATGCAACGTCCTGAACGGAGTCCGTGTGTCCTTTTAAAGTCTTTTCATGGTCACCGGTTTCGAAGTCCCAGATCCGAACCGTGGCATCCTCCGAAGCCGAAGCAACGAGAGAGTATACGGGGTGAAAGGCTACTCTGTTAATCGGAGCTCGGTGGCCACGAAGTGTGAATTTCTCAGGGGGTCTCGGAATCCAGTCTGCCGGAGACCGCTTCTCTCGTGTTGGAGCCCCTGACAAGAATTCCTTCTCCGCCTCGTTCAACTTGGACTCCAACTCCATGACCTTCTTCTGAAGTCGAATGACGGAAGTCCATTTCTTCTCCAAGAGATCCGCGTACTTCTTGTCACCCCCAGCCTCACCCGTCAGATCCGTCTCTCGTTTGAAGACCTCGAGGGACTCCACGTAGCCGTTGGAATTTAGATATTCTGCAATGGCCCGGTTCAGCTCTTCACGTTGGCGCTGGGAAAGGACCATGTTTAGGCTGGCCTACCGTGCCTCTCCTTGGGCAGCAACAAGACGAGTCTGTTGGGCTGAACAAATGCTTTAGTTTAGTTTTTAACACCAAAATCATGTGATATATCAGGCCAAACAGAATCGTGTTTAGACAAAATGGAACAATCATGAAACAATATCAGCGAAACCATCGAAATGGCGATAATAAATCAAGTTGAATAGCACTAAACTGCAGATACACTGCACGCTCTCATCCAGAATATGCAATTACCAACCATTGCCCATACTGCAGCTTCAAAAGAGTAGTACTGAACCACTAAATACTAAACCGAAGTAAATATTTCAATGCCTCGTATTAACGGGAGCAACAATAAAATGTCTAATTCCTAATGAAAATGGTATGCAAGAAGTACATTATCTACACATTACACACTGGAAAAGTTAAGGAAGGTTATGGTACACGAGGGTTGAAGGTTGAAGCCACATTACACAGTGTTGCTCAATCCCGTCCTCATCTCATTGCCATTCATTCTATGTAATGTAGCATATTGTGAATTAAACAGTGGTCAAGGGACAGCTTGCTTGTATTGAAGTGCCAATTGGAAATTAAAACTTTGTCCTAAATCCACAACAATCCTAAAGGAATTATTTACAGCTGATAACAGGAAGTATTAAATATTAATACCCCGAGATAAGACTAATTGTAACTCTATGAGAACTAAAAGTTAAGCAACAACTTTTAACCCTAAAGGCAAATCACTTGGAACTTACTAAATCGGCTTAAGACTTCACCTTATTATTAACAGCATCAGTCTTCAATGGTTGGGAATAGTCTCAACATCAACTGATCTTGCGTGTAAAGTATTAATTACTTAATTATCACACGCTACACGTCTGGGCAGTAAAGGCAACTGAACTACTTATACTACTGGTGACTGGTGACTACTGGAGACTGCACTGACTCAAGGTATGTCATCTCATATGTTGAATCTATTATGTATGCTTGAGAAGGAAACTCAGAGGATGTGGCATGTCAAACATCAGTCCAACAACTACTAGATTCGTTCATAGACTGTCTTCCACTCATATAGGTAAGTTATTATGAGTGAACACTGAATACGGTAGAAGCTAAAGGCAATGCAACAATGCAAACAGTAAATGTGCACATCGGTCTAGTCTGCAAAGGGTGAGGTTTCCCCGACCTAGTGTCAAGTGTCCCAGCCCTGCACCTGCCTGCCTGCCATACATCCACTTTCCCTCTCAGTCTCAATCTCAACCCGCTTTGACGTTCTTGCCCATTGTTATTCAATTCTTGCACATTTTTTGTTTCTATTTGTTACAAATACATAATTTGAACATGGATTTTAGAGTTGCAGGGGGGTCTTACTTGTGGTAACCCAGTCTCGCACGAGGCGGTGCCTGGATCGAGATGTGATGAGGAGCCTGGACCTGGACCGTAGGAGCTAGCCCAGAGAACAACAATTGGAAGTCCGCCGTACACTTATTTTTGTGGCTCTAATAAGTCAACCCGTTTCTCTGCTGCTCCCTTCTCTTGTACCTTCTCACTTGTTTTCTTCCTCTCTGCTTCCGTCCAACTGCCTGCTTCGAGTAGAAAGAACCACAAAAGATCCGTCGCCGTCCGTCCGTCCGCTCGCTCGCATATGCGGACAGAGAGAAGAGGCTTGACTCAGCCCTCGACCCTCGACTTGATCACGTGCACCACCACAGCGCAAGAAAACAGCTACATGAGCTCAGCACCAACTACGCCCAAACTCACTTATTATTCTCCAGCACAAGTTTTATAGAAATAGATGGACGGAAGCATGCCATAGTACCGAAAAGAAAAGTACCGCCAACAAAAGTACCGATAACAAATGTACCTACAAATAAAATACGAACAATAACAAATTATATATATAATATAATACTGTAATATAATAGTAAATCGGAATAAATGAAAAGAAGGTAAAATAATAAAATTATGTTTGGACGAACAAAGCTTCACGGAAATGAAGATGAATCAAATGGTAGCTGGTTCCGCTTCTCAACCACCGAGGAAGAAGTACAGAAATTTTGAATCCAGATTACTCAAAATCGTAGAGGGTTACAGCAACATAAGTGTATCAGATGATTTGTTGGGAATTTTACCAAAACGTTTCGTTTCACGTCGAAATTTTTTTTTCTATGCAATACGCACTTCTGATGTTAGATTTAATGTACTTATTTTGGACTAGCTAGCCCAAAAATCAGTGCCAAGCACTGCGCGGTGTAACTGAAAACTGGTTATAACTTCCACGGAAATTATGCTCCTATTAACGTGTTTTGAGCCCGTCATTACTGAATTTAGAACAATCAATCAGAAAAATGCATAAACATTCACACGCCACAAAAAGCTCGTTATAGGTAAAAATAGTGAGCCAAATAGGCTTTAGTTCAGTTCATCAGATTGTGGTTGACTTGAAAAATGATTACATTTACATTTTGAATAAGCTACATTTCCTTGCTACGTTGTTATGTTACTTGCTACGGCGACTCCATCTCTATAGTTACAAAGTTCCTTCCGAATCAATTCCTAAAATTGATTTTTTACAAATTGAAATTGCGAAGAACCGAGAGCCTATACGTGTAAGTACTTTTATTCTCATGCCAATGACCTATGCACTCAGCGTGACTGGTTTTTGAAATTTCGCTCGCAACAAATCGGCATGGGATAAGGTATTAGGATGAGGTTTATCACGCTTCTGTCGAGTCTACCCGTTCGTGCCGTTCGTAAAAAACTTGGACAGATAGAAAGAAGGAAGGATAGAAGGAAGGACAGATACATCAATGAATCATTAACGCCGTTATATTAGGTGATTCTTCCTTATTACCGGAGTGGTTTATACGTATTGCATTCGCAAAAGAGAAACCTTCTAACGAAGGTTATGCATTTCCAAACGGGT
>JAQFXY010000576.1:0-22704 GCA_034693865.1 Ceratophysella sigillata | reverse complement strand
GTGTCCACACGGCATTAGGTCCATCGGCATTAGGTCCCCACGGCATTGGGTTCCACGGCATTAGGACCTCGAACCCTCCATTGTCGCCTCCTGCGACCTGCATCCAATTCATTGTCGCCTCTATCCAGGTTTTATAATTTCAGTCAAGTTAGGTTGGGTTTACTAAAAAGTACCTTCGCGCTTCCCTGAAAACGACATATAAATTGACTACATAGAACTAATGCTGCTAGCGTTATGGAAAACATAACCTAATACAAATCAATGGAACTTACTCCAACCTTAATAACATTTTTGAGGGTAAGCATAAAACCCCGGGTAATACTGTTTCCCCCAAGTGTTTTTAGCATTTCAACCATGGGTATTACCCACTACCAACCCTGGAAGCGTTACACATTAATTAACTTTCACAAATAATACATATTAATTCCATTCTTCCATGTATGAATCATGAATTCATCATTGTAATAAGGAATTAGATTGGTTCATGGAAACGTTTGTGAGGCATAGGAACAGGTACTTGTGAAAGCTGAAGGAAATGCATAAGTCAGTTGACTTGTATGGATGAGTAAGAGGAACGAGGCAATGCTATAGCTACAGATATGATAATACAGAATCCTTTGCACACGGCACTCTTCTTTTTGTGGGTGTCGTGCCGTGTGCAAAATTGAAACGACGTGGCGCGGAACTGGAAGACCAGTTTTGCACACGGCCCGTCCTTCTCTTGCACACGGCACGAATCAAGCCGCTTTTCCCTTATATGCCCGAAACAACTTTCCAAGGGAATCACTTCAATTTCGAAGACGTGTTAGGAAACAGTGCACTTCAGAAAATCGAGTCTTCCTTAAGTCTCTCAATTTACTCCTTTGTCTTAAACAGTTCCTAAACTCAAATTCCTTCGCCACCCGCAACAACTTTTTAGAACAATAACAAACTTCTTCAAACACAGTCATCATGTGTAAGAGAAATCAATATTTTAATAATTATAATACCAATACGGTGCAGATAAATCCATAGCTTAAGAATAACATGTCAAAAATTATAATTCTAAATCAGCGTGCGATGCAGACATATCGGCTGAAGTTCAAGAATAACATTTTTTCGATAAATTGTTAAGCATTGGAATTTTGGAACGTTGAATTAATAATGAGTTTCAGATTTATTTTTTGAAAATTCTAATGCCTTACATTACATTTTATTGAATTATATTTGTTTTTTGCTTATATGTAGCTACTTCATGCGGAGATGAGAAGTGCGTTGCTGGCCAAGGCGGCTGCAAATGCGGAGCAGAGTGCAAGTGCAGTACTGGTGCTGAAGGGAACAAGTGTGCCTGCTGCGGAGCGGGCTGCAAGGTCTGCAAATGCAAACAAGGCGGAAATTGCATTTGTGCTGAAGGAACGTGCAAGTGCACCGCCGAGGGATCCTGTAACTGCGGAAATGGCTGCACCTGCAACGCTGATGGAGGAAACTGCGCCTGCGATTGCAACAGTAGTAGCTGCAAGTGTGGTGGAGATTGCAAATGCACTGCTAACGGAGGCACTTGTGCTTGTGAACCCGCTAAAGCCGCTCCCACCGGATGTTGTGGCGGTGGAAAAGGTAGTTAAATGGCCCAAATATTATTCATTTTAGTTTCATAAATCAAATTTGAATATTCAACAAATATTTTGAATATTTTATTTGTTTTTAGCTGCTGCTTAAACGCCTCTACACACGAGGATCAAGAAATTACAATAGTCGAAAGCTGATCATGTTCTCAATCAACTCAAGCGTTTTCCATCTCATGCTGCTATATATGTAGAAAGTTCCGTCATCCAATCCTTTGGATTACCTGTTCGTGCTTCATGTAATTGTCCTATTCATATTTTCATTCCTATTATTCATTCTCCTGGTTATAAAACCAATTATCGTTAAAGAATTAGTAAATTATTGTCTAATTTAGTTAGAAACGAGTAGCGGCTTTATGGAGTCTGTTAGAATACAATTAATATGGGTTCCAGACATGTATTACACATTGTGAATTGTAAGGCGCAGAATAAAAAAAAACAGTCTTAACTCAACGGATTCGTTCATTTCCAGGATATTTATTTTCATAAGTTGGTTAATTTAAGGAAGGATTTTCAAAACACGGAAAGTCATATAACTATAAATATAATATATTTTTTGTTATATAGATAGTATGTAAAAAGTATCTGTTGATGTTGAAGTCTGGATCACTTTGATTTAGAGCAAAATTCAATGTCATTATATAATTTTCCGTTATAAGTAAGATAACACTTTACATATAATTTGTCATATGCTTTGTTTGTAATGTCATTACAATATTTTCGATTAGTTCATTCATATTTCCGATTGTAGTCTCACACGTTAGCTTAGGTACAGTCAGGCCTTGAACAGAAATGCACAGACAACTGAGCAGACGGCAGATGTAACATTGTTGGGGTACTTATTTCTGGTATTCATTATCAGTTTACGACTTACGACAGGAAGGTCAACTATTTGAAATCAAGTAGGCGTATGGCTGCATACAAATAAAATTACTGTATTGGAACCAGCGTTTTGAAACGACAGAATAGAATCTTGAATTATAATAACATTATCACATTTCCATCCACCGCACCTCAAATCATATAGGTAAGTACATATGTACGTGCAACACATATGTAGTTATCCATAGTCACTGATTTGGCAGCCGATAGCATCCACTAAGCACTTCGACTCAAAACTAGTTTATGAAACACAAAAAGCTGACTTAAAGCATAAACATGACATAGTGAATTAAAAGTATAGATAAATCATGGACAACTTAATTGAATTGAAAACAAGCTACAGGGAGGCTGGGGTTTCTATGTAACTAAATCTTGGTGATTTAAAATCTCCGAGTACATTTCATTTACTAAGGAGGCCACCGTTGGAGGTTGACTGCCTTACAAAACAACCCATTCCAATCTCAGATCAGTTATCTTGAATACAAGGCTATACTTCCGTGCACTGCACTCCTAGCTGATAATTCTCAAATTTTGTAAAGTATCTAAACATATCTATTTCCAATGTCTTTACACTGTCGTATTCTAAAGTACCTACATACTAAAGAAAACTCGAATAAGCTTTTCACTGAGTTATTACTTACACGATGCCTCAATGGAGCATTGTTTTTCTGTGCAAAAACTGAAGAGTATCCATAGTAAAAATTAATAATTTAAGTGGCACATTGTATCAAATCGTCGATAGTAGAAAAATCAAGCATTCAAACCATTGTCCTGAGCTGGACGTCCGATGACGCATCACGAAACGAAATTTCAAAACAATGGTACAAATTACATTGTATAGCGAATAGAGTAAAAACAAAACAATAATAATAATATACATACATAGATATTGGTAGTAGTAATTTGAAATTACACAATTAATTTAGTTGAACAATGAATCCAGGTACACAGATTTCGATTTCATTTACGCAATTACGCATTATAATTAATATAGAAAAGCATAAAACGTAGGTAACTTTTCTTGATGCTTGCTGAAAAAAACAACTTTACTTCAAACTTCACCTTCCGATTCACTGTCTGAATCGTCAATTTGAGACTTTTTCAAGACACGTTGCTTCTTCTTACGATTGCTGGCAGAGCTCTCCATCCCCGTCTTGTTAATAGCCATAAGAGGATGCATAGCCGAGCGCAGGCTCAAGTACAACTTTGGGAATAGGATTTCTTGCTGAGCCAGAAGCTGCTTCACCCGGTGTCTTTCAGTAGGTGCATCAAAACATGCAGGGCAGTTTTCTGGAATTATCGGAAGCCCTTCAGACTCGGCAAAATCTCGGAGTGATTTCTCACGAACATTGATAAATGGACGTATTACACGGAGGTCGCCCTCTCTATAATTTCAAAGAAGAATTAGTATTATTCAAGATTTACATTCAAGCCGCAAAGATACAAAATCATGATGGTGTATGTATGTATCCTAACTTGACAGCGTATGAGGCTTTCATAGTACGAAGAAATCCATTATGAAAAACCGACATGAAGAAGCTCTCAGCCAAATCATCCAAGTGCTGCCCAAATGCAAGTACATTATATCCATTTTTGCGAGCCGTTTCATAAATACGACCGCGTTTGAGACGACTACAGAAACTGTGAAAATTAAGAATCATAAGATTAAAACCTGATTGGTCAACGTAGTTTTACTGTGTGTGAAAATATTTACCTGCAGATTGAAGTGACGCATGAAGGTCCAAGTTCAATAGCTGTTGACATGATGCCTTGTTCTTCAAAGAAATACGGAACACCCAAAGCGTGCAAATACGGGATAAGTGGTCTGGGATTGTAGGCTTCACTTCCGGGATCCACAGTGACAGCTCCGAATGTAAATTCTATACCTTCCTTGGCAAGAACATACTGAACTTGCTTTATCGTGTGCAAAAGGGAGAGAGAATCCTTCCCACCGCTGAGGCATACCAAGACTTTGTCTCCATTCTTGATCATTTCAAACTCACGCAGGGCCTAATGCAGAATTGTAGGTAAATTAAAAAATTCCGAAATGGTTTCATAATTCTCAAAAACAATTGATATTGCGGGTAATTCCTATTGAATAATTGAAAATACAGAAAAATTAGAAATCGAGTATTACCTGCAAAGTGGGTTTTACGATATTCTTTGGTGGGCAGTACCATCCCATGGCTCCGTACTTCTTATTCCTCTTTCCAGCCGTTTTCTTGGTTTTATTCGACAAGAAGAGTGAACAGGCTCCACTGTCTCCAGAAATGGAAGCCGCTTTGTTGATTTGTTTTTCATCGAGTGACGTTCCTGCAGGAGGAACCGACTCGGATCTCATGTAGTTCAAAGTCTGTCCACTCAGGGTTCTTGATCGAACCTTGAATTTGTCCAGTCTCAGCCGCTTATTCTCAGGTCGGGCATTGAAGCTGTTAGCTCTCTCACGCGTCCCGTCCCGTCCCATTCCTTGTTCCACTTGAGTGATGACCCCGCGTATTTCAGACTTAAGTTCGTTCGCAATCTCGTTCGTCACCCGACGCATGGCAATGTTGACCAGCTCTTCATTTGAGATTGGAGAGTTGGGAGAGTCAAGCGAACGACTATTACTAAATTGGCCTGAGAACGAATGAGGAATCTGCTGTGCTGGAGTCGAGCCGAATCCATTGACATTCTGATAATTGGTTGTGGGCTGAGACTGATTAAAGTAATTCATCTGAGATTGTGCCCCGGGTGACGAGTTGGTTTGATCCTGAGATCCGGAATAAACCCACTGACTGAACTGTTCCTGGACGCCTCTCTGCATATTCTGTTCGTATTGGTTCTGGTCCTGGGTTGCTTGAGGTATGTTATATGCAGCGTTGGATTCGTAACCCTGCATTTGGTTAGTTACTATATTTGGACTTCCGTAGTAGCCAAAAGATGTTGGGCTCGATGCTACATTCATTTGGTTGTTCTCGACGTTGAGGCTCAAATTATTCATTCCGTAATTAATCGTCTCCGTTGGAGTTTGAGGGTAAGGATTGTACGAGCATTCATTCGTGTTTCCTTGGAACGACGGACTCTGGCAATAGGTGGTTGCAGCTGGAGAGATGAGTGGCTGGTATTGACCTTGGTATGCGGTACAATCATAGTAAACCCCAACTCCGTTCTGATTCGCCAGTACTGTGCTGTTACTGTTCTGCAAGAAGTCACCGGATACACCTTGCGGTAGGAAAACCTCGTTATTTGAAGATACTGCCGAATTACTGATTGGCTGAGGTCCGTTCTGTGGGGCGACGCTTGGCATATTATCAGAATCGTTAAGCGGAGGGGAACCACAGTTGGCAGAAGAGTCTGACATAATGACGGTCGAGGCTGGGGATTCAGACTCACGAGAAGCGTAGTAGGCTTGGTCTGCAGAATCCGAGATTTTCGCTAGATCCGGCGGCTGAACCTTAGGCCGATTATTTTGTAAATCCCTCATCTCCGCATAAACAGCCGCACTTCCTGAGAAACAAATGGAAGGACCGGTGACAGTAGTTCCAGGAATATGCAGTTCATTGTCGCTTTCATTACTAGAGCTGTAGGCATCGCATCCACGTGGCGGAATTCCTGAGCGACGCTTCTTTTTCTTGCCGTCTTCAATCAAGGACCATGCAGACTGACTCACTTGGTGTGGCACACACTGTGTGGAGGAGTACTCGGCTGAACCGGACTTCATGTCCTTCGCGGTTTCATATACTTTGACTTGAAACGGTATTTGACTCTTCATAACTTCAGTAGAATTCTCTGGGTCGAGCAAATTCAAACTTTCTGATGGTAACAGGAACCACTTGAGATAAAGCGAGGATTTGTCAAACATGAGAGATTGGTCGGGCAATACTCGTCGCTTGCAGAGCTGGAATTGGATAAAATATGCGTAAATATCATCACTCTTCAAGAAATTATTGAATATGTGCTGGAAATTCATTCTTCGTCAACTTAAGCTAAGCTCAACTAAAAATTAAAAAATAACAGTGAACATTAGGAAAACCTACATTCCGTGCGTTTGAAAAGATGTTTCCAGCCTGCTCAATGCACTCCGTGAACGAAGGATAGTCTTCACTATTATTCCGTGTTCTCTCCTTGCACCGTATTCCATCCGAGTCGAAGGAGGCCCAACTCAACCACTTCCGATGCTGGTTAATCTGAAGAGGACATGGGATACGAGAACATGGTATTATTCAAGTCACAACTTACTACTTGGATTAAACAGATGAAAGCTTTTCCATAATAATACAGGAGCAGGACTTACGTGATTCACATGATGATGAAACTCTCCAGTCTCAGGATTGAAGGTGTACAGCGGAAGAAGCTTCCAGCCGTGAGTGGCTACAAGTTGAACAGCTTCAGAGACGTACTCCGCTTCTTGCATAGAAGCGTGATACGGAAATGATAAACGGGTGAATCCAGGACGAAAAATCTCGTAAGACGAGGATTCTCTCTGTCGTCGGAGATGAGATCGATCCAAGCGACTGAAAACATATGTTGTTGTTGTTTGTTTTGTTAACAAATTTCCACATTGATTTTCCCAACTAGTTTCTCCTGGCAACCATTTATTTACAAACTCAAGTAAAAGCAGAAAAATAAAAACTACAGCTTTTACTGATGCAGCTCAAGGGTTCACTCTGACACAAAAGTACGGTGAAGAGTTCTGGACATTAATCAAGCTATATGTCGTTGATTATGATATACGTTCACAAATACATTATGGGCCACTGATTTGTCTAATACACATGTCACCTAACAATCTAACAAGTGGTAATGGAAACAGTTCTAAGTGAGAGTCACTACTACATTAGAGAATTCATTATTCACCTGTCTTCCAAGAGAAGGTTTTCATATTCATTTGCCCGTATAATATCCATTCCAAGCAGCGAGTGAGCATAAGGTCCAGCACAGGCACATCCACCTCGGCTCTGAATCCCAAAGAGATCATTGAGCAGAGCCACTACAAAGTTGTGGTGGAGGTAATATCCCTGCATAATAACAACAAATTATACACCTTCTGTTCTATTACTGTCATCGCCCGGTGGTGAAAAATGGACTTTGACGCCCAAGCTCCAAATAGACTTTTAGTAATGATTTGCAGAAGCCGTAAATCGCTAACACTGTTAATGGTAGTGCTAACTTAACAGCACTTACCGTCTGAGGATGCTCAATCAAGAATGAGATTATCGGAATTCTAGGGCTTTGGTGATTTAGTCCCAAAATCTTAATCTGCGGAATCTTTGCCCAATCCTCTAATGCTTTCCTACAAGAGACATGGGTAATAGTGATGTTAGCATAATAGCCTAATTTGTATCACTCAAGAATAACCAGATTCCATACATACTTTGTGAAAATAGCTTCTCTTGAAATTATATTCTGCGCTCCAATTGTATCCTTCAGGCGAAAAACTAGTCCAAGTCGAATAGATTCCACGATGGATGGTGTTCCCCCTTCTTCTCGATACTCCGTGTTCTGCAGTGAAACAGAAATAGAGATAGATTACATGAATTTGGAATTAATTGGAACTTACGATTCAATTCAATGGTACCATATCCACGTTAAATTAATTCATTGCACTTTTTTGATCATTCCAGAATCCACAATTCTACACAGTATATTAATAAGCTCACCTTAAGATAGCGATGCGAATCAGAAGTCACAAAGAAAACTGTGCCCCCTCCCCCGCCATGCGGTTTCTTGTTTTCAAACAAAGCCTTTTTTGCGACTAGAACACCTTAAAAATAAAACATTAAATCTAATTAAAATTCAATTTTACTACAGTTTTCTGCAAAATACGGAATGAGTAGAGAAGATCGATGTATATGTTGCATCATTCATTATGCTATTGCTCTACCGAAAGAAAATTCAACCAATAACTTTCCTGCTTATATACATTAACAATGAAATAGTGGGTAGCTTCTATTTTTAAACCACGAGTGAATAAAATTATCACGTAATAGGAATAATTTGAAAACGAGACTCTTTCACATTAACCAACCCAGACTTTCAAGTGTTCGTTTTGAGACATACATAGACCATCATTTACATTCATATCTATTGTATATTGAAAACTTTGAAGTAGTTTATATGGAGATGTATACGACTCTTGGAGTGAGGAATGGCATGAAGCTGGGTAAGGTCACCTTCAGATTCAGAACCTGAAGCACTCCCAGAGTACACACGCATACAGCTAAACAGAGATCGTTAAATACAGTGGCATAAAGAATTCGGAGGAGACCGATAACGGAAAAAGAATTGATATTTTGTACACTCGCTTCCTACCAGGCGTCTGAGGTCCGCCAACAAACTTATGACCGGAGAAGAACATTGCATCCTTCTGTGCAGATCCCTGCTGACTCGTACTCATGTTCACTGGATTCATCTGAATTTGGACATGGGGCGCAGCAGCTGAATAGTCCCATAAGGCCAAACCTCCGTACTTGTGCATCAAGACTGTAACTGCCACGTCATCCGTTGTAGCTCCTGTAACATTGGAAGCAGCTGAAAAAGCTCCAATGAGATGTCGATCTGGGATTCCTTCTCCACTTGCTTCCCTAAGCTTCTCTTCCAGAAATTCAAAGTCCAATAATCCATTCGAGGTTTCAGGAATGTTAACCATCTGCAAGTAGAATTGAGTGAAATATTCAGCAACGTCATTGGAGGATCCTTTTAGAATAATCAATAACGATATTATAGACGGGATATTTACCTTTGCCCCAACATCTCTCCACGGCAAGAGATTTGAATGGTGTTCGTAAGGTCCAACGAAAACTACTGGACGCGGCTGTTCATAATTTCCAGCCAGTGCGTTGACTAATTTGTGAATTGCTCCAGTTGCACCAGAACCACAAAATATAACCACGTCGTGTTCTGAGGCTCCAACAGAATTTCGGACAATGTCCTTTGCTTCGTGTCTACAGAAATATGAATAAATCAACATTGAACATTACAGTAGTAAGTATACCAGAAAGCATTACTGGCAATCTTCAGCCTGCAATTAGCTCACACAGGTTTCTGAATGGAATAGTTTAGTATAAAATTAATGCAAATTAGCACCTTATCACTGTCATCGACACAACTAATAGATTGTGCGGAGTACGCAGCACACGTGGTGGCTGTTTTTAACGAAAACTTTTAATTTTAGCAATCCAAGCATGAATCATAGAATAAATACAGGAACGGATATTAGACGTGATTCACTCTAATGTAATTCAAACAATAAAATCAATTTTTGTGTGTAAAACCATGAAAGTATTAA
Organism: Ceratophysella sigillata; assembly: GCA_034693865.1. NCBI lineage: Eukaryota > Metazoa > Arthropoda > Collembola > Poduromorpha > Hypogastruridae > Ceratophysella > Ceratophysella sigillata. The sequence goes on along the minus strand of JAQFXY010000576.1, from coordinate 12,954 downwards.
ACTTAAGATAGTTAAGGCTTAGAAGTGCACATACATTTTTAGCTCTATTTCAATGTTCAATTCAAGAAGACTTCCCCCTAAAACACGATCTGAGGAATTTTTCCATGAACATTGAACTTTTCATTTATTTAAAACTTATTTAACACTTCTGGAACCCAATTTAGCTTGGGAAAGATACAAAAATGGTTTGTAAAATTTATTTTTACAAACGCACATACGCATACGATTACCATAACGCATATTGATTTCATACCTATACATTGTTGTCTGTGAGGACGTAATAGTTGTTGTAGTATGAGTATTTCCGTAATATGGTAGGACATGGTCCCTAATAAAATCTTCAATGCACCTCAATGGTTGTCCGGAGGCAGTATGGTCCATATAAACACCTGGAAACTCAGTGCAAAACGTAATTTATTTACAAGTTCATTTTTAAACCAGATGTACTTCTGTAGTTCCACTAAATACTTCATCAAATTCGCAATAAAGACTCGATGAGCATTTATACTGATGAAGATTTATGCATACAGTAAGCTGCTTGTGAGCCGCTGTTGTTACTGTGAGCGTTACAACAAAAGAACCCCTAACCCAGCCTGCTTTCCGATTCCGACTCCAATCCAGCTTACTTTGGCCTCATGCTCATCAAGGCAAAAAACCCAATAACCTGCATCTACCTCAATATTGCGGTTGTAGCAAAAAAACGTAGAAGCAGAAATTGAATAGTTCCTATTAACATACGAAGTTATAAAGGAACTCGAATCGTAAGTAACAAATCAATAATATCAATGGCCCCAAACTTGCGTCACACATAATATTACGACTAATGTAGGTAACTAAATAACATTTTATTTACCAGTGAATAACTTGTGCTCATCAAAAAATTGAAAAATTATGCACAAACACGACGGAGTTCACAAAAAATCGTAATTTGTCATCGTGCACGAATGTCCCTAGCACAATGAATTGAATGATGTTCTTCGAGATACACGCTTACACCGCACCGCTGACATATATTCCACATATGGTCCAACATTAGACGGATTTTACTTGCATATTTTTAGCATACAAATTGAAATGATAATTTGATAGATAGATACTCAATGAATTTTTGCAGAATCAAATATTACATAGTATCACACGTAGGTATTTATTATTTTTGATTACCCACTGAGTATGACATGACGACGGGTTTGAGCTTTGGTATACTAATTAATAATTAAAATAATTCTGTGGAATGCTATACTTTTGAGCTAATGTTTTGGGAAAGTTTATTTTCAAATTGTGTAGCTGTCAATCTGACATCTGACATGACATATGACAGTTCTAACATGTGAAAAAGAAATTACGTCATCCTACATATCCATCGTCAGCTCCTGTTTCGAACGAAAGGGTTTGCAAACAGGCTCATTACCCTATAGCTAACTATACATGCTATGACAATGGTGCGATCAACCAAGACTGCTAAGACGCGACCGGACGTCATCAATACATACATAAAAAATAATGACGATTGTGGTGCCAGTGCCAAATCCCAATACAGTAAATTCAATAATGCATGGAGAACAGCGTGGGAACATTAATCACGATAAGTTATGGTTATGACTCATGGCTATCCACTCCATGTATTTCAACAAGTTTTGACAATAAATAAATACACTTCTGCAAAGCTTCGCTTGAGTTTATTTTTCAACGCAAAAGATAACGGATTATAAACAAAAGTCGTAGTTAGTAACTTCATGATTCTTTATGTGTATGTCAGAACTTGTGGAAAAAGTCATTCCGAAACTGTCACTACGAGCCATGATGTATTCTTTGCCTAACTAATCGATCATACTAACTCTCAATTTTTCATAAATTAACTGTAAATAAGGCCATTAGATCAATTTTCAATCACATTAATTATGTTTAATATAACAATTATTTACTCGTATAAGTGACTTGCCATCTAGTCACTTTTTCAAGCAATGTAAATCAATTCTTTCATAGTCGTTAGATTCAACTGTTTAATATTCTCTTGCGTTTTAAGATGAGGATGCATACAAATAAAAGAAACCTTTTCCCTTCACTCGACAGCCGACCACCACACACACGTGTGATCTTTCTGACGACAAGACGTAGGGGCTTTTCCTTCGGTTGTATTATAACTTATAACTGCTTACTTTCTGAACTCAGCCCGGTTGCCAATTCCTAATCACTCAACAACTAATGGGTTTGTTTTTATAAGAGCAGAATCGGTAGTAATATGACGTCCAAGGCTATTCCGTGAGATTCGAAACAGCTCAGCATCAGGCAATGTTCTGAATAAAACCTCGAACCATGCAAATAATAAATGTCCTGGAGTCAGATAAAGTGGAGAGTCAAGGTTTACCAGCCAGCACAAATCTTGATGAATATTTAAGGACTGCTGCGAATTTAATGTTACGGCATTTGGAAACACCCGATAGTATATCAGGTGTAGAAATTGGTTTTACAAAAGATACGGCGTAGTAGGCTTGGTTTGAAAAGAATTAGCAGGCTTGCATTCAGCAGCTTATTCATGGAATTTAGGTATTACTTAATTGCCTGATCCGATCTCATTAATTTTCATACGCTAGGAGCTTTGGAGCATGACGCACTTATTATATTTTATGTTCTCAGTAAGGGTGTAGGGTTCTTTTAGTATCGCACCATTCATACAATTCATATACATGCATTCATTACTTAACCCCAGGCACCCTGCATTCGACTTCAGAATTGGTTGCAAATAAGTGCTTTTTTTTGCAATGATAACCGGGTACTTGAAGCTGTAGATTTGCAGACGACAAAAAATGCTACACTCGAACTCGAAATCTTCACAAACAAGAACAGTACGCAGATTGTGAAATGTGTTGGGAATCCAGTCCCTGGGGTTCCCCTTCGTCGTCTCGACTCGAAGATATTTGCACAAAATATGTAGAAGGCCTTGTTCTAAATGGATGTGTATAGGCAAATGTGGAAAAAGCTTTTCAATGAAGCATACATAGAACCATTATCTGTAAGTATGTAGGTAGAGTAGCAGAGATCGAACAGATGATCCAATTGTAACTTTAACATGTAAGAAACCAAAACATGAAAATCCAATCCAGGCATTCGAGCAAAACAAGGCAACACGTACAACGAGCGACGTGGAGTATTACTTAGGTTCAGATAAACGCAAACGCATATATATACCAATATAAGCAGTGCAAACCCAAAATAAACTTTTCAACTGCTCTCATTAGCGAACGCGAATATAGTGAACTTTGGTCATGCAGAGGCAAAAAAAGTTTCTTATTTTTTCGTCTTTACATTTACACCCAATCCTTAGCTCAATTAGAGACCTTATTTCCAGAAATATTTTCTATACTCCAACTCTTTAATTCGAATAATTTCAATCTGTGCTGAATATTGGATTGGAGCTATTGTCAATAAAACTGAACTTCAAACTGAAGGTTTCGGTTGGTTAGCCTCAAGTAATTATTTAACCAGCGACAAGCAATGTTGCATAAGGATCAAATGCAATAATGTGAATTCATGGTGTTTATATCCCATCCTAATCCTAATGTATTTACGTATATTCTGAGCTCTAAACTGATATTATGCCCTAAAGGTATTGAAGGAATCATATACAAGGTTTAAGGCTGTTCAACTAAACTCACGAAATCTGCAATAATATCTAGAATATTTAGCCAACAGACAAGTTCAATTCTGAAAAGTCATTGCTTGACTGCAAGCACTCTTTCAAAGCTTAAAAATGCATCAAAGGAAATCCTGACTGCTGCAATCCGAAGGGACATTTGTGCATTGTGCACAGTTCTTTCTTTCAATGTTTCTACTTCGCCTCTTTAAAATTGTAATAGATTAAGGTTTTAAATCCTTCCATCCAGATCAACTTGTACCTTGAACTTAAACGTCTAGTTTAAAAGAAAAGAAAATAAACACATAAACTGAATAAATTATATTCTTATTACCATCACCTCCACGCCAGTAAAGATTCTTACTATAAAATAATTGCAAATGGTTTACACTTTTACACCTGAGTGAGTTGAGGTACATTCAGTAATTAATATGTAAGTAACCATTCTATTAAAAGCCGGTAATAATTCATAAATGAAGGAACTAAATACTTGCTCGGCAAGACACTGAGCTAAACCGGACCTAAAAAACAAAATATTGCAATCTTACCTGTCGAACAACTAATATGACGCAACAGCAGCAACACGAATTAAGATGATGAACATAACAACAAAAATGCACGTGAAGCTACACTTCGCAGTACAACACCGCACATTCCCTGAAGCCCAAGCTAATTACCGCCTGCTTCTGTTAAATATAAAGTAAGCAACTATTATACTAATAGCCCTGACTAAACAAACCTCAAATGAAAAACGCCAGTACAATATGCTCCATGGTGCACATGAAAATGTCAACAGCTTCACCTTTACTGCATACTTATCTCCAAGATAAAGAAATCGCCAGATCTGCGAATGCTGACTTGCTTACTGAACACATCCAGAGTGTTTCTAACATCATGCATGCTGTGTTGTGTCGTGTTGCAATTTATATTCGCTGCAGTATTATACATAAATCATCTGGATTACTGCCCAGCCCAGCCCAGCCCACTCAGATGAATTACCCCACAGATTAATAACAAAATTACTATTTTCGCCTTATTCTACGACACATTTATTGCGAAGTAAAGATCCAGACAAGACAAGAGGAGTGTCAATGAATAGGATTGGAATAGAAGTACTAATAGCATTCTAATCCGTTACACGGTTTAATCGTCGTAGGCAGTACGAACGATTAGTTTAAAGAGAAACGATACAAGAATGTCAGCATTGCATTCGGCACGCAACGCCGTTGCTGTTGGTGATGGAAAAAGCTGGAAGCTCAAAAGGTCATTAAAAAATTTAAGTATCGTGAAAAGGACTTCGGAGTTCAGAGTATCTAGTAAGTTGCCCAAAACGGTCCTTATCCTATGATCCTCGACTTTCCTCCTTGAACGTTGAAAGAGCAATAAAGTTTTAATGGAAAGTCACAATCACAAGTCTACAACGCAATAGTAACATAGCACGGCCACATGGATATAGGTGTGGCCGAATTCCTTTGTTTTGGCTACTTCCATTTACATATTCGCAACCCGTGTTCAAAACTGAGAACTGAGAACTCGTATAAAATCTAATACGAACACCGAACAGGATTAATGGAAATTCAACGTGTGGATAGAATACTATTTATTTATATCCAGTACAAATACAGATTCAAGTGGCTCTTGTATGCTCTTGTATGCGAAGACAATTCTCAATCCAAATCTACGAATTGAAACCAGAATCAGAATATATTATTAAAATGGAAATGTGTAACTTTGACGGTTGATATCTAAAACATTAAATTGTAACTTGAAAACCACCATAGAATCAATTAAATATGTTAATATCCAGAAAAACGTAGTTTTTGCGAACTAATTTTACATATGACATCAAACATGCGTGCGTAAAAGCAGAGCACAGCATAGCCAAATACTGTTGTCGAAGAATACACTCACTTGGCCGTCGAATATAATACAAAAGCAATGATAGGAATGTTAACTATGCTACGCAGATGTTCGATTAGTGCCAACTACCATAAAACGAAGTATAAACAGCAACCAAGAACGACACAGTTTAGAACTTAAAAAGGTTAATGGCACTTTAACGTGCACCTTGACACTTCATTAACGTAGGAGTAAGTACATACTTTGTATTCCCAATATTGCTACCAGATGACATGAATCTAGTACAAAATTACCTGATAAAATAATGCATGCACTACTACATTTTGTAGATAAGAACTATGTAATTCTCAAAAAGCAAACTACATACATAAGTACTTCAATAATCACAGCTAATTCTAGCGTCAGAGCTGAGTTCATTACTGGGAAAAAAACTGAAGAAGTTGAAATTAAATTCATGGAATATTAAAATGCTATGTATGTATTGAAGAAATCTCTTGCTGATACACAACAGGTTAGAAGCAGTTATAAAAAATGACTATATTCAGCATTAACTAATGTCCAGTAAGTAACTGTACTCACTTTCGGCAATGGACACTAGATTCAAATTCTATTCAATAATTCAAAGTAAGCACTATGAAAAATTGTGTACTTGGGAATTTGGAACCGGAAACTTATTCCATTAGCCGAAGAAAAAGCTCATCAGCCAATTCCAGACGTGAGCATCAGGTTCCAGACTCAATCGAATTCACCATGCTAAACCTAATCAATACGTCATAGATCGTGTTCTTTCCAAAGCTCCTATTATGTATTATATGTACATACAACCTACAAATTGAGAAAACCTGAAAGAGGCAGAGTACCCGTGCTCAAGTATCCTAGGAGATTCAATTACTGAGAGCATAAGTACCACTCCGAGATGATAGATTGAGTTTGGGAGTTTCAATTGAAATGAAAGAATAGAGTTAATCATTGAGCTACGTCGCCTTGTTTGTCAGTTGCTCAATCCTTAATTTGGAACGAGAGAAATGAAATTAGACCAATCTTGCTGGCACAAAACAATGTACGTAAATAGGATATTCGAGTCTCTGACATTATGACAGCTAACTCGACATGGAAGATAGAGAAAGATGTCCGGCCTATGAAATATGCTCTGTCTGTGTAATTCATTTAAGAGAGCTGGACATCATTTTCAACACTGATTTTGAGACATATCAGATTCCGGAACAGACAGCAGAAAAACAAAACGTCAACACCATACCATGCCATAAACCGTCTAAAATAGTGGAACCTGCCAAACCTTAAGTGAAGCGCATCCAACACCATAACTTACTGGGTATATGTCAACAAACTGAAGCGACGTTTATTAAAATGTCAAGCTCAATTATCCTTCACGATGTACAAATAAAAATAGAGTTTGACGAACCCTCGGCACGATACAGGTACAGTGTCTGTAGGTGGTGTTTATATATTATTGTTCCAAATGAAACCGATATTAAATTAATGTTCACATTAAGTTCTGAGAAGTGGCTCAGGAGATCAATGACGTATTTTGTCAGCAAACACCGATATTCGTTCGAGTTCAATAGCAATAAAACTGATATCATAAATTTCTAGCAATTCAATTCAGAATCATAATAACAATAACCATACGAATGAACTGGTCTCTTGGTTTTCCACTCAGCATGATTGCTCTGGTCGGTAATAGCGCACTAATCCAGAATCCAGACCATCAGGATATCACATGACATAATGGCCAAGTAACAATAAATAAGTAAGAATCAACTTACATCTCCGTGGTCCAAACGGCCCTTGGAAAACTGTCTCTCGCCCAATGATATTCTTGTCAACCATGTCCATTATTTCCCGAGTATTTCCTTTAAAGAATGCTGACTTGGAACGAAACTTCCTTGGTCCAGGTCCACCTTTGTTGGTACCAGGAGAGGTTTCGGCCGGAACACTTTCTTCTGGCACAGCCTCATCTTCGGGGCCCCGACTCTCCGTTTTTGTAACAGATGCGGGCGTTTCCGTGATGTCATAAAACTTTCGATGTCCTTGACCGTCGTCTCCCATGTCTCCTACAGCTCCGGATGACCCGGCTTGTATCCGACTGGATTTTTTAATTGGACAACGAAGGCCTCGAGAACACGTGTAGAAATTACTGGAATGAAAGAAGCAGCGAGTGAAGACAGGGCTCTTCTGATGGGGTGAATAGATTACTTGGAGTAAAAATTGTGAGCAAATTCGGGCCACGTGGTTAGTCTGATTCAGCTTGACCTCTGGTGATGAGTTAGATTGACCCTAAAAGGTCAACAACTCAACAGTCAAATCGGCTTAATAGAGTGGCATCACAACCCTCAAAAATCCAGTCAAACTATCAAGGTGCAACACTTCTTCCATTCAGAGTTCACCGATCATAGACCTGACACCTGCAAGTTGAAAAAACATTTACATTTGTTAAGTTGGTACTTCTTTATAGTAAAAAAGCATTACCAGTCATTCTTATTGCTAAGAGAAGAGCCGAATACGGCATTCACACGTCCCAAATTGCACATTGCTAAAAGTTTACAAAACATTGAAGTTATTGTTGATTGATCCTCGTTTATATAGTTGGCACCACACTAATAGAGTAACCTAGGTTTTATTGCTACTACAAATATCAACAAATGGCACACTGCTATGAAGTACATACATACCTTGATACATACATAGTAAGTGCATAGTAGCAAATTGAGTGCACGAGGACTTGGAACGTGGTTCTAGTCCTGGACACAGAATTCTCTGAGTGAATGACCCAGATCAAAACCAAAACAGACGTAGAAACAATTACTAACCTGAAACAGTGGATTGGGAAGTTACAATAATTATTGATAACAATCAACACAAGAAGGGTATCCACCGGTATTGATGATTGAGGACGATAAAGCCGTGGCGCACAAACTCGGAGTAAGTACAGTAGCAGTTATGAGACCTACCTCGTGGTGAGACGTGGTAATCCGTACTGATCCTCGTCCTGCGTTCTGCACGAATGAATGCTAAAATAGGCCTCAACAACAACTGTGCAGCCAGACCAGAAGAAGAGCTAAACTCCAGCTAGACTGTTCTGTGTGTAGTGTGACAAGATGCGCAGGGAGAATGATGTGATGAGATTGGGCTGCTGCTGGGTCTTCTTTGGTCTACTGGTGCTGCTGGATCTGATTTAATGATGGTCCCTCGCCACCTTCCAAAACTTCACTGCCTGCTTTTTCCCTTCTTGGTCCGTCTCTTCTCCACAATTCTAGTACATAAATACATGGATGAACTTAGAATTAGGCGGAAATTGAGCCTGAATGGATCAGTGGGATCACCCGCAATTTTTAAGCTCAGCACGTGCTCAAATACATACATGTACACCTTGCATGTACCAAAGTACCTAATGCAGTATTCAATATTAAACACGAAACGAGTAAAAGCTGAGCTAGTGCCAGAATTTGAGCAGCAGCATTACGGAAACTGGAATACATATTTACGATTTATTGATCTTACTTTCGGTTCAAAACTCTGAACTCTGTTACCAATAATTAATACACACACATGCAGAAATACACGGAAATGATATTCTGAATATAAGCTTGGATTCGGATTTATAATAATGTGCTTTATTTCTGTGATTATGCATGCTATTTAATTTAACATAAAAGCAATTTACGATGAACGAAGTAATGAACCCAAAGCTTAGTTTGCGTCGTATCCTTTGGTACAAAGGATAATAATGAGAGTCAAATCAAATCCATGTTTATTCCAGGGTTGATATTTTTTCATGATTGCCAATTGCCATTTACCATAACACATGCATCCTTTATAGACTGCTGAAGATAATACTACATAGTTTTACGTTGCATGACCCATTGCTACTATTTAATGTCATTAAGCTCACAGTTAAAAATTGTTATTTGTTCTAAGTTTCCAGTTCCACTGGTAATTATGAGGTGAGATGCGTAACAATTAAGATAAACTATATCTAATCATAACATCTGAGAATTTTCATTATACCCAATTTTAATATTTCATTATGTATTGATGATTTCGTTGAATTACTGTATATTTCCATTATTCGCAACAACTGCAAGTTTTAAGGTTTCCCGGTGGTGACCTTGACGACCACCACTTTTGTTGATAAGATGCGCCGCTCTGGAGACAACAGAGGAAAGCAGAGGAAAAAGAAGCAAGAGAACAACTTGGTGAGCAGGATCTTCGCATTTTTAGTCGGAAGACAACCAGCCTTCGAGAGAAAACGAAAATCAAAGAAGTTCGAAAACTTGTGTATCTTATTAAAGGACAAAAGTTTCTCCGAGTTAAAATCTAAAATAATTGTTGCTTGTCGTAGCTGGCGTTGGCGTAGAGAAGTCCCAAGTTTGGTAATTGGAGGACAGGTCATGACAGATCTGTGTAGAGTCGATTCGTTGCCGAGCAATGGTTCTGAGAGAGCAATGGTTCTGGTTAAAAAAGCTCCCAACTCCAGAGCTATTACAAAAACCCAGCATGGAAGACGACGACACACTCAATTCAAAGGTTATCAGATTAGGGTGAATGCGGTGGACTTGCCGGGAACAAGGCGGATCAGCACAAGCAACGTCGCCAAACGAAGAAGTGAACGTTCCAAAATTCAATCCCAGCATGAAGCGAACACTGGAATCCCGAGTGTTAACTCGACGGAAGAGTTGTAAGTTAAATAAGAATGAGTGCGTGACCGACCAGTGACCACACCAATATCCAATTTCACATTTTATAAGCTTGGAGAAACTCCGATAATATGAACCTTAAGGGGCTCCTGACGCTTATTCCTATGCGCCTATTCGTTATGCTAACTCGAAGAAACTCTTGTAAATTCCAAGCTTCGGTTGCAAATGTGTAGCTTCGAGCCTAAGGCGCTATTAAGATAAGCCCTGACATCATTTTGATATTCAGGTTTCAGTTCACGTCTGAGTCCATAAATGAAGAGGAATCTCTGATGTCAATTGTCGAATTGGATTCGAGCATTTATCCGATTTGCTGGGAACATTTGAAACTGGGGATCGGAGCCGAAATGTTCTCCTCTGAGGAAGTTATGGCTGAGCTGGGACTTTTCGATCATGTACTCGGTCAGTTCACATTCCAGTACATAACATACAAGGATGATCATTATCATTCAGTTCCGTACATAAATTGAATATGATTTAGTATTGTAACTTCTGACGTGTCTCCGTACATGTATTTGTAATTTGACTACGAATGCAGAATGCAGCTAGTGTCTTTGCCAAAAGTTTGAACTTGTCACATTTTTCAGCAGCTGCAATGCGCCTTCTTTTGAAACACCCTGACCTGAAAGTTGGAAAATTGTCATCGATTAGGGATTCAAATGCTATTCAAATGCTATGTAAATCCGTAAACTCATCTCGTTGACTCGTTTTGTCATTTTTCCTGAAGTAATTTGATTTAAAAAGTGTTAATCTAATCGGTTAATTGGTAATCTTGTACAGGAAACTCTGCTTCTCTACATTAGCCTACTGAAAATTGTAGATATTGCTGATTAAGTAATCGTAAATCGTAACATATTTTCGGTAAACTTTTAAATATCAGCCAATAATACAGATTCCAAAGTCGATTACAGATAACGGTAACAGATCAAGTATTACAGTTGAGGAATTCAGACTCAACCAATCATAGATTACTGAATTCGAGTAATCTTTAATCGATTCCAATTGCTAATTACTCGTAATCTTGCTTGATCTCGGTTTCAAATCATTTTGCGATCATTCCATCTCTATTGAAACGCTTGTTTTCTACTGTTTCTATAGAAGTGTACTTTTCTCATGAATTTCAGCTACTATGGATGATGAAGTTCTCCTAGAACCTAGCTTGGATTCGACGATCAATCAGGTCGAATATGGGGACAGTGGTGAAGTTTCGTCGTTCGACCAGCAAGTGAGCTGTAAAGTGGATCTGGAGGCCAATGAATGGGAACCCCTTTACTGTTGCCCTCGGCAGCTAATGGACCACAACTACGCTCTCCCTCTTGATGGAATAGCATAAGTGCCTAGACTAAATACAGAATGTCTTTAGTTATACATGTGTAACGTAGTCGTTATTTGCTTGATGTTAAGGGTCGTAAAAAGTCTCTACAAAAGCCAGTTATTTATTGATCTATATCCTATTATTATCTATCAAGCTCGCCCACGATGTCTTTAGTTATACATGTGTAACGTAGTCGTTATTTGCTTGATGTTAAGGGTCCGTAAAAAGTCTCTACAAAAGCCAGTTATTTATTGATCTATATCCTATTATTATCTATCAAGTTCGCCCACGATTTCAACTCAACTTCAAAGAATAAATATTCTCGTTTACATGTATTGCTGTGTCAATCGGGTCAATTTAATCTGGGAACCACGTTAGTATATAGTCAGGTGCTGTTAATAAGTAATCCATGTAATCCTGTCATTTCTATTACTTTACTTTATACCAGAGAAAGAGAAGTGAAAGCACGAAGCACATTTAACCATATATCTTTATTTAAGTTTAGCACGCCTGTTAAGTTTCACCACGGTATTATGCTGGATGTGCTCAAGACATTTTTGTTAAAACATGCAAGATTAATAATGCTTTTCCACGATGGTTTTGTCAAATGGACGGAAATTAAAACTAACCTCAGGTTGGACCGGGATTTGTGGCAACTAGGATGGATCAGGATGTTAGGGCGACTCTCGGTTATCTCTGCAATGTTACCAAATTGTTCCCATCCCGAGATAAAATCTTGAAGTTCATTTTACCAGAAGAAGTCAGCAGAACCAAACCAAACTATTTAAGAGAAAGCTGCGGATACACAGTTAAATACGCAGATATACAGACAGGATGATAAATACACCACACTAAGCTGTTATACTCTAGGCTTGTTATTATTCCAATAATTGTCTTATCAAACGTGCAAATGCAAATGAAACAACTATTTCCCGACCAAACCAGGAACCAGAGCATATGAATCTTGACAATATTTGTTGTTTTTTATTTTACGCCATTAGTCGTAGTCGTTGATTCGTCCGCACTTGGGTTCGCAATTTCGTAGCAAGATCCTGGTAACACGCAGCTATGTCGTTGACCTTTGTCTTCTACAATATTTAATACTTAAACTTGGATGAGAACAACTTGTGATGAGGATGAGGGTAATGGAAATCGAGGAATTATTCGAACGTTAAATAAATGTTAATTGCAAAGTTTGAGTAAAAAATATTAGGCTTGCCTTCCAAGTGACCCTCCGGATTTTTAACCCACTTAATGTGCCTGACGATGTTGTGCTGATCTGCGTATTTTTCTTGATGTGCCAAGAGTTCCGGACCAGGAACATGATGGGTATAATTGAATCGACATACCAACTAGGGAATGTAATATTGAAGAACTTGATATTGAATCAATATTTCAATATTCAATATTTAGCAAGCTAATATTGATAT
>JAQFXY010000575.1:0-22711 GCA_034693865.1 Ceratophysella sigillata | reverse complement strand
CTTACCCAATTGTCGCCGTACCCAATTGTCGCTTACCCAATTGTCGTTACCCAACTGTCGCTTACCCAATTGTCGTAACCAAATTGTCGTAGAATCGCCCGTGTGGGATTGGTAAATATTTTTCGTACTACAAAACCTAATCTAACAAGAATGGACTTACAGCAAATTACAGCGTCAAAATTTTATGCAAAATACGGTTTCCTAAAGAAGAATCTGAAAACGCTCTAATGTGCAATGTGCAACCATGCTTGATATTGCGGAAAATTACAAAAATTAGTTTTTCTGTTATACGAACTTAATCGAAATTATGGATAATGTGAATCTTTATTTACCGATAACGTAACACCGGCACTCTATCGTTAATTTTAATGTATATATGCATGTTCCAGGCTTGAATTATTGCTTGAAAGTGATATATTTAACTAACTTATTTCTTGGGACAGACAAGAGACAAACAAACAAAAGGAAACGATCATTCCATTAGACCCTTCTGGACCAAAAATACTAGCGAACCGAAGGGTAGGTTAGAAATAATGTGTTTGTAATCAACTGAACCATATTCCCGGAAATATTCCCTGTTGTCACTCGTCGCATCCTTTGACGTACGTGCAGGCTGGAGGCATGCTTCTCCTATCTCCCTCCATTCCATGTACCTACTACTGCCATGCCGGTGAGATGAAGCAATACATTAAGCCTTTCGGGAATGGGCTAGACGAGGCTAAATACGTCTTCTACCCAACAACCCCTTGATTCTTTTATCCATATTCCAGCCAGTGCTCAAGTTTAAAGAAAATCCAGCCTTCTGTTACAATCTCTACCTTTTGGCGTAGCTCTTAATCGATTCTTCATTTAGGTTCTCACTATTCCCCTGTCACTTGCGTGAAGGGAAAATAGAAAAGCACGAATTACATAGAACAGAGACTAAGAGCCGATCTTGGGCTGGAATTCCAAAGAGGCATTTCTTATTCCTATTAGAATTAAGCAGAGATTCTCAATTGAGTCTGGACCCGTGCATCTCCATCAGCTCAAATCCAGGCAGGGATAATTTTTGTGTTTGGGTCTCTCTCCAGGCAAACTTTTATTTTCTCTTTTTGAGAAAGTTGGAGATCATATATTTAACTATTAAGGCCAATTTTCCACGAAACCAGACGCCGTGACGCCTTTTTAACTCCTGACAGATCCTTTTTTTCTCAAGCACAATATGCTCAACGAACCAGTTAAAAAATGATGATTTACAAGGCTTCCCAAAGCCATTGAGGGAGGAGAGGGAGACTGAGGTTCTGTGGCGGCTGGTGCGGTGCTTGGAAGAAAGTTGCTTGACAAGAATATAATATTCTGCATGTGCCAATGCACGGAGCTCTCTTTTCCTTCCACTTCTCTTCATTCCAGTCAAGCCACTATTATGAATGACATATTGGAGTTTGGAAAGAGAGAGACAAAGAGAGACACAAATGAGTAAGTGAGAACCTCGTGATGAATGAGCTCAGATCTGGAGATAAAAACTTCCCAACATTTCCCATCGCTTCATTCAGATTCAGATGGGAATCTGCAGGCAGAAGGGCGGTGGACGTATTTGTATTTACAATGCGATTGTTTAGTTAGACCAATGCGCTTCAAATTTGCAGCCCTTGTCTGGCCCACATTCCTACCCAGCAGTGTATTATCTACGGTCGCGTTCACAGTAAACAGGCCAATCGCTTGGCAGCACGAGAAGAATTTAATTTTAAGTACTAATAGATGCCTTCATTTTTTGGGCCACCTTTTCAATACAATCAGATTTTCCAGATTTGAATTTTGGCTATGCTAAGGGTGTATTCCCACTATATCAATATAATAGGTTAGGTTAAGTTTTCGGAAACACCCTATATAGTTATAGGCGTCGCCTTAATGGGAGTGCCCTAATGGGCCTAAGCCAAGGTAAGCAAGGTTGAAATTCAAATGTAGACATGTTAAAAATTCACTCAACAGCCAACTGACTATAATACGTCGAATCTGGTGGTGAGTGGTGACAATTGAGCGGTACAACATTTTAAAAGACGAATTTAGTAGTAATATTGGCTGTACCTGGCGTCGAAAGTAGCGTTTTTCATGTCCTTGTGCGGCGTCCGCGCTTCAATTTTAAGCTGATATGAATTTGGCTGATCTCGAATTTCGGTAAGGAAGGCATTCAGAAGAACCAGCTCTTTGTTGTCCAAGCTTACTCGTCCCTTAATGCTCCGTTCCCGTCCAACTACATAAATAACGAACAGAAGCTGTACACACGCTGACCTTCGCACTAGATTAGCGATATTCATTCAAAACCGAACTTACCGTCGAACTTGTGCTCTCCAGATGCTATGATATTCCTGCCCGGATAATTTAGGGCAAAATCAGTTCGTTGATTATTGGGATGAGCCAAGTCGAGGGAATAGCCCAGGTGAAACGTTTTACTAGGATCCCGTGAGGCATCCCACTTATAGTTGACCGCAAAAGTGATAACACCGAGGGTCTCCTTGGCTTTGAGTTCAAGAAAAAGGTCTGGAAACTTTCTGAAAAGGTAGTGGAAAAGACTAGTAGTTCTCAAACGAGGAAAACATGGAAACAAGAGGCAGAGGATTGTGGGCCAAGAAATGTAAATAATAGAATAGCAGTTGTGCATAATGGGAGGAACAAACGGAGGAATTAGAAAAATGCCCAAGACATACGGCTTCCTTTGTAATGAGTATAATGAATCGGAAGATTAGGTTAAGGAAGAATAATAGATACAAGCATAAGAATAGGCCGTTTGTGCGATAAGACGAGATGTTTCGGTTGTGATAGAACATTGTATTAATCCCAAGTATACATAACAGATTGGGACCATCAGTGGCTGGAGGGAGCCCACATGGAAGAAAGGAACTTTCTCTAAAATAAGCTCCTTAGTTAACTTTGCAAGACTGCCAAACTAACCATTCATCATCCCCCGCATGGAGCGGAATGGAATAATACCCATCCCACCCAAAAATACAATGGGCTGGAATTAGTTTTCATGCATACGGACGGCCTGGAAATAATTGGGTTTCTTCTACGACCCTTTCCAATCTAATGCCACATGCATAACCGCAGCCGTCCCACCTCAATTGCGTCCGGTCAATTGGTCCCTGTCAATTCGCCCGGGATTCAGGTTCAAGTCCTAGATTCAGGTCCGTTATCTCATAAAAATATTAAAATAATACTCATATTGATGTTCTTAATATCATGTTAGCTCGTTTTGTTCATGAGTTATACATATATGTTGTAGTAAATCTTTACATATTTATGGTTTATTTATGAACGGCTTCAATATATTTTGTCCGTCAAACATATAAGATATTCCTGCCAGAATTAGCGCATAAATTGGTATTTCTATTTAAGCGGGCAGAATCTGTATTTTGCAAAGTCTGTTGTTCTAAGGCGCATTTTTGTGTTTTAAGGGACAAGTGCCTTACTAAACCAGAATAACGCACCGGCACCAATTGACGGGGTGCAATTGAACTCGGCGACCAGTTAAATGGGTGTAATTCCCGTGAACCTAATGACCAGGTGGCAGTTGACGGACCGCAATTGCTGTAGAATCACATAAGTAAGAGTGGAACTCACGAGCCCAAATCTGTCTTGAGAAAGATCTCAAGTCCATTCTCCGTCTCAATCTCGGTGGTGACCAAGTACTCGGAGGGTCCGTGCTTGAGACTCAAGTGCACCTTGTGGCCCTTCCCACCGCCTTTGCTCACTTGACTATGTCCTAGTTCCCAGGAGTTGAGTCGGCCCTGGTACTCCGACTACAAGAAAGAAAATCCAGAGTCAATCCATTGTCTTAAATCTCGAAGCAAACATCAAAGGAATTCTATTTAAACTCCAGGGTCCCCATTCAATACTCTCTTCCAGACTGTCTCAACAAGAATAGGAACAGCGGTCTGCACTATAAATCGGCTTTTGTTGTATAGCGGCATTATGCCAATTTTCTTATCGCTTCCAATGTTAAGAAACAAGTGAGTGGTGATACCGGCGGTTTGAGACATGCCATGGTATACGTAGTAGGTCCTCAATCAAGCACTTTTGGATGCATATGTCAAACTATGCGGCATAATAAGAACAAATTAGCGCTTGCAGATACATTGCAGTCCACAAAATTCGAACGCTATTTCTACTGATGCCATTATGTTTGTGGTATATAGGAAATAAACACTAAATAATGCTTAGGTGAATCGTAACTTAACCACAGAAATCTAGCTTGTAATTTACACAATAGACTCTCAACACTATAGACTATTTATCATGATTTTAACTTTAACAGGAATTCCTTTCTGCAGGATGTTCAATACAGCTAATTATAAGCTTAAACTGAAATTATAATTTTTGTATAATTTTCAATCAATCTTTCAGTTTGTGCTTTCTGTTATATTTAATGATTTAATGATCTACCAATAGACGCCATTGCCATTGTTTTGCGTATTCGATACATTGACACATATTTTGTGAGCTCCAATATCCCAGTGTACTATAACAGTAAATTTGAGTCTCCTTGAAACCTTCCGCCCTATATCCAGGCAGAAAGAAAAATCCAGCTACGCGTTGTCCCAATAAACTGTATGCGCAAATTCCCCGGTTTAATGCAATCGAGTTCTATAGAAATTCAAGACAAAGGCTTGTATTCGACAATGGCCGCGTGAAGAAAATGGTTTCAAATAATGGAGGGCCCAATCTGTATTCCCTAATCCTCTTATCACCACTCCTCGTCCCTGTATCGGTTTAACCTGTCGACCAGGAGCACTGGATGGAGATATTATGAAGGATAATGGCGAGCCTTGTCGTATATATTTTTCTTACGCTGAGCACGAGCCGAGAGTCTCTGTCATCCGAGTAAATATGAGTTCGGAGCTTGAGGAGCTCAAGACTCGTCGTTTCCACGGACAGTTTCAATTCTTTGTCCACGAGCTTCTGACGTCTGGTCCGATCGACAAAGTCCAAATCCAGTTTGAGTCTCGAACGTCCAAACCAATCCGTTTCAAACTTTCCCTAAGGAACCATCCGGCACAAGATTTCCCAAACATTATTTTGACAGACAATGAGGGAGAGCATTAGACGGCCAGGGTGTCCACCTCACGTCCTGCACATACTTTCTCCATTCCACGCTTCCCCTTACGTCTCCTGACAGGCACCGAGTCCAAGGCCTACCAGCCCTTTGATCTCAAAGTGCTTGGTGACAGGGACGGAGAGTTGGTTTAAATTTAAAAATGAAAATACTTATTGGACAAACTCGAAGAGAAAGCAAGGAATTCGTAGCCTTCTTCTACCCTTAATTAAATTAGCAAGCCACTCACGCATCAAGCATTGACTCTAGGATCAGATTATGTTTCAATTGACAATTTCATGCATTACTTATCTGTTTCAGCTTAGAAACATGGTTAAGTCCAATAGTTCAATCGTGCTTCAGTTGCCATAACTTACACTATTTACACCTTACAGCTTATGGTTGTTTACCAAACTTCAAAACCTGGCACACAGTTACATAGAGAGATTAACAGTTTACTTTGCCGGTTATTCTCATCGATTGATACTCGGGTGAAATAAAATTATGATTAATTATGGCTAGGTTAGGTTGAGTTGACGAAATGCCATATGTGTTTGCAACCCAAGCCCTCCTTAGCAAGTTTCCGCCCGCCGTATTCAAGCATTAATCATTTTGATGTTTACATTTTTCTTTGCCAATGAAAATTTAATTAGTAATGTGGTTTTAATTGGACATTTTGACCTGACAGGAGAGGAATCTCCTCAACATGACAGGTCTCGGGTTTCGGGTTGCAGTAACAAGACCCTTTCTGATTGACATGGATGGTACTCTTAGGCCGCGCTTCGTAACTATATGCCATGAATTCCTTTTCTATGCAGCCCTGTAACTCCAATTGCAGCCAGAACCCCGAATCCAAATTCAAGCATATAAACTACTGAAGGGAATTGCAACTCTATATGTTACGGTTTCTTTTATAAAATATGATTCTTTATAAATATCCAGATTCAGAATCATAATCATAAATGGAAATATGGAAAAATTGCAAAACGGATTATAATCTAAATTATCACTTCTTGCGGAAGGTGCATTAATGCGGCATGCTCCTGGACTGTCAAGCAAATGAGTTTACTATTCAAAACATCATTTTGGGGCTTAGTAGTCGTATTTGACTACGACAAATATTTTTTGAATTATTGGCGCATTAGGCAATAGTAACACGGCACCATATAAATTGGATGTTATTCATGCACGAACTGTAACAGCATGTACTTATTGACTGGCCATGCTCTACTACAAATAGGTATTTTTAAATTAGTTATTCTAGTTTTAAGTTAATCTGGAAAATAGTTTACATTGGGAATGCTTAGCAGGATTTGGCGTTATTGAGGAAATAAGTAATTATGTCTTTGTAATTAGTAAGCTCAAAAACGTTCCGGAAGTTACATAGGGGAAAGGGAATCGGGGCACAAATTAATTATCTGGATCTAGCCGTAGAAAGGTAGGAAATGAGCTGGAGGTAGAAAGCATGTAGCCAGGCTTTCCCTACAGGGAGAAGAGGTTGAGTGGCGAGAGGCTACCTGATAGACGCGATGAGCCGTTTCCTCGAGGTGGAGTGAGATTTGCAGAGGGTGGTGATTGGGTAGTGTAATATTCCATCCAATTTCCCAGAACGTGAGTACCCCTGGTGCTCTTTTCAATGATAATGAAGTTTGCAAATTCTTGTCTGTATATAAACAGAAATAAGAGAGGAGAAAATGGATTTAGTTGAGTTGGGCTCATGCTTCATTGCCTTCCCTTCCACTGCTGCCTGGCTCCAGCTCAAGAGGCTACAGCACGGATACGCGCTACCATCCCATCCCGCTTCGATAAACAAACTTTTCACGGGAGAAAGCAGCCAAAAATGAGGAGAAAGCAACCGAGGCTTTTTTTTATCTCAGCTTGCTTAACTATCTTTTCCCATTTTCTCTACAAGGAACAACTTTGTAAACACAAGTAGGCCCGCAGATCATGGAAATTTATCCTTATTAAGTGCTTAATCATTGCTTGAGTATTGGAACATTGGATTCTTTGTAAATTCTGAATTGCATTCTTCCTCGTCAGGTTCAAGGGATATTGCATGCGCTTCTGTTATAACTCCATCCCCATGTCTTTGATTAAAAGTTCAGTAATATCATTAATTTCATTAATTCCTAAGAATATTGAAATGGCTTTATCTCGGGCTTACTGTGAATATCAAAACCTATTAGCTCGTATTTATGTATTTTTGAATTTTAATTTTTATACTTTGACTCTACAATTAAAAACAGGTCAAAATTTGAATTTTCCCTTTGCTCGACAATTACCATATTTTTCTATAGGAGCCACATTCTGGTGCATGTCATTTGAGCTTTTATAAATACATACACAATTTCAATAGCGTTTTCTCCGACGATTAAATAACTTAATATTTTGGGAATATTTTCATAATCCGGGAGCGAAAATGCATATTTCGTGTGCAACGTACCTGGTGCGTATTGGAGACTAATTGTTGAGTCGAGAGACTTTCCATGTGTATTGAGATTGAGATCCAAGCCCCAGTCTGTCTGTCTCGAGGGTTGTGTGACCCGGAAGAGCCAAACCACCCGGCGCTCATCATGAGTCCTTTCCAGCACCAGCTTGTGCTTCACTTTGAAAGCACTTCGATCTGACCAGGTGGGCCCGTTGCCCACGCGGACCTCAGCCTCTGACTGGACTCCCAGGTCATTTTTCTAAATGAAGAAAAGGAGCTGAATTGGACGGAGACTCAAACTAAATAATTTCCTTATTGAGACGTCAAGGAGGAAGACATGGAAGGAGGGTCGAGCTGAGTCAGGCCAGCAACTTCCATCTCATATCCGTTTCTCATTAAAATTAGGCATGCACCATTCCTCCACATAACTTAATCTTCGAGCTATGAACATGAAAGACAACGTTTCTTATCTCTCCTCTCAAGAGCTAATTATACTCATAGGCTCCAGCCTGGGAAACGACTGGAGCTTCCCAAATGGAGCATTGAATAATACAAATAATGCATCCATCCTCCTATCATATTTCCCCCATTACGACAACTATACGCCGAGTGAGGGAATGGAGGCTTCAAGTCCCATGTCAATTCCGCCCCCGTGGGTTATGCTAGGTTCAGCTATGTTAACAGACTTTATTTATGGGCTTTTCTATAAGCCGTAGTACAATTATTCACGTTGTTATGTTAGGTTTGCGGAGAACACATGTCTATAGCGTTCAATTCGCTGAATATATTGACGGTGTAACATTACATAAAGTACATGTCCGGTTAGCTTTTTTCCGGGTTAAAACCGCTACAACTAAAACCACACTACAAAAACCTCGACACTTCTCAAAACTACAGCATGTTTGAAATGTCTCTTTATATCAGGGCACCTAACCTTGTCTGAACCTAGAATTAAATCAATTTTAAATGTGTCCGAGTTTTTGGTATCTCCGTATTTGTGTCTCGGTGTTTGGTGTTGTGGTTTTCACGGGTTCCCGGGTAGATTTTTAAAATGCGCTGAAATATAGTAGTTAAGATCGCGAACACCCGAGAGGGACATGACGTAGAATTTTGCACTGTAAGAAGTGCTGGGGTATTTCCTGGTCGAGATTTGAGCATAAGCATAGGAGCAGTGCCTTACTCAAGGCAGTAAACCTGGAGAGCGAGATAGTTGAGAGAAAAAATAGGGAAACAACAGACCTGATATTTCCAAGATGCTTCCAAATTATAGTCCGGAAATTCAGAAAAGTCGAGACTGAGAGTTGTATCGATTTGTTTCTGAGCCTCATCATGATCTTTGGACTCCTGGCTTATCGTTGACTTCCATCTAATAGTTTTAGGGCTGGCGGAGGCCTGGGCTCCGTACATGGCGTCCCAGCCTAATGTCAACCGACTGTCATTATACGAACCCTTCAGCTCCACGCTCACTGAAGCCGCTTCCTCAAACTCCAACACTCCCGAGCCATCAAAGGACACTTCACCAGCACTCACCTCCGCAACCTTGACTTCTCCTACAGTCAGCACAAAAACAATCCGTTCACTTTCAAACCACACCAATCAATTCTAACCTTCACCATAATATCAACGCAGAGCCGTGGAGCTTTATACCTGCACTACGGTCCTAATTGATGTACGCTTCAATCAAGCACCGGATCAGCTGAATTTTTTTACCACTGATATTGCGGCAAGACTAGTTAGACTCTGGTTGGCTTGCAGCAAAGTTCTTCATTTAACATGCAAAATTGTCTCTTGCATAGAGCTCCCAGAGTCTACCTAACTACCTAACAACGTATTGGAAAGTTTTCGAAATAATTGTATTTTCAATCACGCAATTATAATGTAATTTTATTTTATGAATCCTGTATTGGAAATTGGGTTTCTTTCAGTGTAAATTCACTGTCCCACATGCCGCTGGATTGTTTATTGTGAAGAAATCCATGACTACGTCCAGTGATTGATATTTTAAATATTTTTCGGAGCACGTGATAGCTTGGCTTCCCTAATCGGAATTCTAGCTACAGTTCTGATTTCATAATCTAAGGAAACTAAGAATTATCTATTAATCAATCGCCGCTAGCAGATCCTCGGGTTTAACTGTCATGTACAACGGTTGTATCTGTACTACCGTGACTGCATTGCAAAGAAGAACGAACTTTACTGACAGCGATTTCAATGGACAGCTAGCTGGAAAATAAACCATATGTAGGAACAATCGGTTACTCTTAAAGCAGTTGTGTAAGTATAAGGTCGATTAGATTCTACGTCCGTGTTAGTCGGACATGACGCCTTTCCCATAAGAACCTCTCGTCTCTAGCAAGCCCTTGTCAACAAAAGGAAAATGCCAATGCATTCTTGAGCATACTATTTATATCTAACGGAGGAGTTTGGGTGAACACGATTCCGCATTTACGTCTCAAAGCCTTTCTGATGACACGGGGAAATTGTTTAAGTGAGTAACTAGGTATTTGGAAGTAATCTGGCGGAAGAAGGGATGCTGGAGTAGGTATTAATCTTCATACTGAGATGTCAGTCTCGCGTCATGTCAATTCGGCCCGAATTAAGTCCTTCTCCCCAAGCATGAAACTCTAAATGACAGTTTTGGGTCATACTAATCATAATCCGCCCGAGTCGAGGAAATGATTGAAGGCACTTAGGAAGATATGCAGAGTTGTCCCGAGCTCCCAATCGGTGTAATAGGGCAGAAGACATTGGGAGCCGACCTCACACCTCTCTCAGTCCAGAATAGAGCTGGGAGCCTTAGGGCTCGGAGCAATTCGCTCGGGGTTTGAGTCACCTGACATGAACCTGAACTGGAATTAATGGGTTTAAAGCTGGCCTGAACAGACCTGTAAAGCTTCTTAGCTTGAACTAAACTGATTCTAAGGTAGCTTAATACAAAATATGCAATTACATAAATTACAGTGATGCTCACGGTGAAGTGGCGCGAACTATGCTTGACTTGACATTCCACAGTTCTGCTAAAGTTCTGTTGCGTTTTCGGTGAATTCAAATGTGGTAAGTTTCTCTGATGCCTTTCCTCTACATGCCTGTAATTTACCATATCCGAACACTTCAAACCGACCGGTTCGCAGAACGGAATGGTGGAAAATGGCGTGGTTTAAACAGTTCGCTAACTCATGCAGTTCCTACCGTAGTGAGAATTTTTGGATCGTTCGTCATGATAATCGGTGTAAAATTTGAACAGACCAGAGATCCGCCTCGCGTAACGACGGCTGATATATGACCTGTTTTTGATTAATACTGACCCAAAGTGTTCAGTTCAGGTCGTCAGAATGTAAGAACCTGATTTGTGACCTATGCCTGAGTATGAGCTTACAATAACCCAGACCTGTTGGAAGCCCTAGAGTTGGAAGCAGAAGGGCGAGAAATTTTGGGTTCGAGATCTAAAACCACAGAGCATTACTTGCCACTTTACCTTTTCCTTCCAGAAGGCGCTTGTTGTCGAGTAGAATGAGGATTTGGGGTTTAATGAGTCCTGATTTCCCCTCCGCCGTGTGCACGAAGGAAAGCCGAGTGGCGAGGACTTGGACGTTGCTCGAGCGGACTGTGAGATTCAACCCACCGCTCGACCCATCGCTTGGCAGGCTTCCTGACAAGAAACAAAGAGAGTGACATGATGGGCTGGGCAAAAGATGAGTTGGACGTCCTGAAGATACATAAGCCCGCTCTTCAGCCCAGTGATTAGGGAAAGTGGAAGGAATATCGACCAAGTCAAGCGAAACAATCCTATAAGTTCGAGGAGTGCCAGGGAATTCAACCGTGCTGAAAACAACCAGGAATTGATGGATGCTCAATCCCATCTTAAGCTTGGCAGGCCAGCAGTTTTAACAGATTATAAAAACTCCAATTTTAACACAATAGGCGCACTTCAGTGACTAAAAATTCTCAAATAGCAATACTGAAGCTAGCCTGAGTTGATGTAGGTCCCATTGTAAGTAATTTCAGAAAAACGTGACGAAATTTACTGTAAAAAGTAGATAACCGCTAAAAACATCAATATTAAAATATTCTTGCTACTGAAGAATTTACTTAAATACAGCATGTCCAACGCTTATGTTTTGATTAGAAAGAGAGTAAGCAAAAGTACTGAGGAGTCAGGCGGTGCTGGGGATTATTAACGCTTAAATTATTTTGTAATTAGTTTTCCGTATAGAAAGCCGTACCTGATGCTTGGAGCTCATTACTTGGTAACTTGAGCTCCAGGTGAAAGTCCCGGTTCTCTTTGCTCAGATCAAAATCCAGGCCGAATACCTCTTCACTCTCGGACCCTTTTATCTCGTATGTGGCACGGAGCTTGGCTCCTTTCTACAATCCATTGTCATTTAGTACTTGTGCCTCCTATGCCATGAATTACACTAAATTAGCTGGACTCAAACCTGATCGTTGTTTCTCTCATAATGGATTTTGGTGGTCATGAGACTCGGATTGGCCTTCTCCACATTGAGAGTGAAAGTAGCCGGTCCGTTGAGGGGAAAGTAGGGAGCTGTCGAGTCATCTCTGTCCGAACCAGGACTCAGGCTAAAGTAGGATGACCGACAAACCTTGAGACCAAACACTTTCTGAAAGAACCCAGTCGTGCAAACAGGAGATATTCTGGGAGCTTGACCAACCACCCGAAACTCGTTTCCTTGCATGAACATGATATCCGACCTAGAAGTAATACCACCATTAAAAACCTCCAATAGCGTCTACAAACTTTCAAAATCAATTCCAAAACTACGATTACCAATCTACAATTAGACCCAACACAATACATCTTAATCGTCATAAATGGGCGTTATTCTAATTTTGTCAATGTTGGCAAAGTGTTTTCAAGTTACTATTTATGGTTACTTTCCAGCACGCCTACATGCATTGCATCTTGAGGCCTCGGACTGAAACTTAGGTTTCTAGGACGCACGTACACTTCCCGTTTCACAATATACGTGCCCTGCCTGAGCTTGACCTAGTCATAAAAATTGAGCACAATATATCTGGCCCAACATAACGCAAAATAGCTTAAATGAAGCCTTTTTTTTTAAAACTTAGTACATCATTTCTCGTAAATATAATGTAGACATTCGGCTGAGAATTCTAATCTACGTTTGACACACATTTCGAAAAAGGGTAAAATCTCTGGTCGACGGTCAATAGCTTGAATATTTTCGCCAGTATCTTTGTTCAGAAGGCCCGGGCATTTTCGGGAGCCTAACCTAACCTAACTACCTAAGTGACGTCAACTTACTTACCTAACCTGACCTTGAGCGTGAGTTTTGTCTAGAAAAAGTTTCTGTGTAAATGAAATTCGGACGTTTGACCTACCACGAAAACCTCTAAAGTTTCTGAATCAAGAAAACGGAGCTAACATAACATATTGTCCAGCAATCAATGCTTGGGTACTTTCAAGAATTACGTACTCTACGAGTGTGTGTGTGTTTCCCTTAAAAAGACAAGCGCTTTCTCTGGAACGATATAATCCAACTGGCCGTGGACAATTAACATATTTGGGACCTGATATGGGATGAGGTCTGGAAATAGTCTATACAGAAAGCCTGCAGTGCTTAGGTACTAATGCACTGTAAAATCCCTCTTATTCCCTCGCCCCGCTTCCTACGTCAGAATCCGAACAAAAGTATTGAAATCAAATGTAGGCTTGTCTTCGTAGAGCACATCCCACTTTATCCTTATACAAGCTTCCATACATATTTTATGGAGATTCGTCCACGGGGTATGTGTAAACACTTATGGAGATTATATTGATTCTCTGTTCCAGAATGCTCCATGCATTACGAGTCGGCTGGAGAAGTGGGTACACAGAGAGAGAAAAAAAAAAGAAACATACTTGTAGTCAAGGAGTTCGAGTTGAGTCTTTGGTAAACCAAACTCAGCTTGAATCAATGTCGAGCCTTTCATATGGAAATTCCCTTCGATGGCAGTTGAGGTACGGAGGTGAGCCTTCAGCTTGATTCCTGTTTGAAGTTCAGTTGTGCCAAAAATCATACTTCCCATGACAGTGACGAGAGCACTGGTCCCGAGCAGACACAAAAAAAAACAGGAAAAGAAAGTAGAACACACACAACATATCAAGGAGTCAAATTGTTAAAACAAATATACATATGAATAGTTACTCGTTCCTTTCAAAATCCATCATGGGTTTGAGTGGAGGGGCATAATAATATATATTTTGGGGGAAAACTCGCTACAAATATTTCCGTATACGAACATAACCTTCTAGCGTCCACGTGTGGAGAAACATGAACGGATTACGCCCTTTTGTTATAATAGGCTGTCTACTTGGAACAGTTTTGTGGTGATAGAGTGAATTGGGTTTGACATTAGGAAATTGAAATAATTCGACTTGGGAGACTGATGAGGCTTGACAGGTCTGGGAGCCGTGATTAGGTCGTTTATAAACGGATCAAGTCAAAATATATTAGCCTTAGTCAGTGGGTACATAAATTTGAAAACTAGTTGAACATTAAATTCTTCTAATTCTTGGAGCGTTGCACGTGGAAAGCGGCAATTCAACTAGTTTCATGCACGAGTAGGATTTGACTTTCATTTTTCCCGCATTGCGCAGCGGCCTGTCCTTTTTAATTAATTTTCATTTCCTCACCTCGGTTTGAGCTTTCCTTCAAGCTTCACTTCTGAATTTGTAATAAAATTCTTGGTATCAATCTCACTCGTAGCTTCCCATTTGAGAATAGATGAGGCCTGAGCACTGAGGTTTAACGGGAGCCCAACTCCAGTGGGAATCACATACGAGGAGTCCAGGAGCAGTTTCGATTTTTGCCAATTTGAATCCTGAGTTTTAAGTACAAAATATAAATATCCAACATGGGTTCAAGTGGACACCCGGTAAACACGGATGGAGAAGGTCGATTCATTGGTCCATTGAGAAGCAAGTTTCATTAATTCTTCTGAAAGCTTTCAGATTAAATAACTTTAATTTGAGATAGTTAGATTTTAGATTAACTTAGCTCTTCAAATAGGCCAAATATTGAGTTTCCAATGAGTTCCCAATAGCATTGTTGCTAACCAACTTTCTCCATAGATATTTACCGCAAGTCACCTTTTATTCACTTCAATCCCAGAATTTACTCAAATAAATATTCCTGAACAATGTTGTACCGTTTCTCATTAAATACCAATTTCCACAAACATAGCTATAATACAGCGGAAATAGTTTCTCCTTTCTCCCATGCATATTTGGATTCATGAATTAAATCACGCATGGTTCTGCCATTGAGCACCGTTATTTTATGCCATATTTGTACTGGGTTGTATTTTTTGGCAAAGTTATATTAGCTTATATTCGTCAAGTTAGTTTATAGCTAAAACACTAAAAACAACGTTGCTTCATTGACGGTGCTTTAATTGGCGTGTGACTGAAAATTCGGTGCATGATTTTAATGATTGGCAATTTCGTTGATCTCATGAGTTAAGTTTTAGATTTTTGTACCTGTTCCGTTAGTCGTTTGATATACTTGAATGGATCAATGAGGTCCAGAACGTCGGCCTGCTCATTAGTCCCAACGTTGCGCTTAAAGAAAATTTCGTTCCCGAATGTTTTGAAGGAGAGGGAAGCCTGTAATTGGAGAGTGAAAGTAATCCAGTTCATATGCGGAGGATGTACTTAGCATAAGCGTAAGGCCGGGTGGCTCAAATCGGAGCGCGTGAGGATTGAGAGAGCGAGCTATTAGGATTATGCCCCACATCCATTGACACTATGCATAATGGCCTGGAGCAGTTTGTTCAAGTGTACTCGAGTGGAGGCCCAGTTAAGCCCGGCCCATAAGTGGGGATTAGTTTTGGAGAAAGTCAGGTGGCTCGTGTACTTACAATGGGGTCCGAGTGATATCTCCTCATTGCATCATACTCCAAGGCTAATGTTTTTAGTTTACGTTTACTGGGTACGGCTCGTTTCTCACGGAAGGACGAGATGAGGCTATGGAGTTCCTTGCTCCGGTACTTTCCATTTGGGCCGAACAGGGCTTCCACGTAGTGTTCAAAATTTTCCAGGCGGATAGAGGCCTGGAAGGAAGGAGCAGCGTTCAATTTTTGTGAATGACTTGCTATTAAAGACCCCTCAGAAATGAGTTATTTTCCCCTCATTTAAAGTAAAAAATAAAGAAAGTGCTTTCCCTAAGTTTACGATTTTTTTCTGCTCAAAAATTGTGATTCATATTTTCATGGTATGATCAGCATAAACATGCCAAATTTTATGCGATCACTCTAACGTGCGTTGAAAACTGAATTTTATATTTGGACAAAGGTAAACTCAACCCTCAAGTTTGTTTATTGCAGTGCAAATAACAGTTATCTGTTGATAGGTATTCTTAATTTCTGATAATGACAATTCTAGCTGGATACTTTTGGGGAAGTTAACTCTCATCTATTAAACACTTAATGTAGAGAAAATGACTAAGTTCCTTCACATTAAAAAACCCAAAATTTAGGGAAGAGCACTTTTTATATTTTTACTTTCATTGAGGGGAAAATAATTCATTTTGGAGGAGCCTTTAAACATAAGCCTATGAGAATCATATGGTTCTGGTAGTTCATTTTAAGGACTCACTTCGAGCACATTGATGGATTCACCGAAGAGGTCCACGGTCAAATTGAGCATGGCAGATCGGGGCAGATAGGACTTTTGGGAGAAGATGAGGTTGCTCTCGAGTCCAATGCCTGGAGGACATGATAACAAAGTATGAACAGAGTGAGTGGCTTCATAAAAATACACATGCTGATATGATCAGGCAGCTTGGGCTGTAGATAGGATAGCCTAATGTTCCACTGCAGCAAGGACAGTGGTACACGGAGCAGCTCATGGCTGGTTCCAAATGCCTATACGCTGATAACACGTTACGAGCCTATGTGCAAAGTGCCTTTAGCATTTGGCTTTAGTTAAACTGTGCAACTCCAAATTCAATAATTCCAGCAACAAGGTTTTTACTAGACAAATAGGTACACGTGGCTCTGCTTTCACTCGCTTTCTCCAGCCAGAGTGTTAAACTACATAGTTTAGCTGGTCTGAGCATCTGGTCATGCTTCCAAATAAATTATACTCTCTCCTCTACTTACCAAAGTTGAAGTCATCATAGAAACTTGAGATTTCCAAATTACGAGAGAATTTACGGAAGTCAGTGGAAAACTTTTTGGACAACTTCTCATCGGCAACGAGTCCCTGAAGCTCAGCCTTGCTCGGAAGTGCCGTTTCCTGAAGATTTTTCAAATAGGACCAAACAAATGCTCCCACTGATGAGTGGAAAAGAGAAAAACGGGAATAAACACATGGAATAGATCACAGGTTCATCCAAGACTCTTAGCGGAGTTTAGAAAGAAATATAAAAATATATTTATAACATGCAATAAGTGTTCCACTCCAATTGCTAATAAACTGGAAAAATACATGCGATTAAGTTCCCCGCAAAAAAAGCTTCCTTAAATACATCCTCCAAATCTCAAATTGCAATTTGTGGCCAGATAACGCTCTCAGTTAGGTCAGCTTGAGTTATATATTGAGTTAGCTTAGGTTTGGTCGAACTATTTTGATCGAACAAACTTATTTCTAGAAAACTTTAGCGAGGAACTTTTTCATTAGAATTTTTTTAGTGGGAATGTTTTCGTAGAACTAGCTTACCTTGATTGACCTCTTCCCTCTCGAGGGCTGCTTTAATGGATCTAATGGTCAAATACGTGGGGCATCTCATGAGGCCAATGAAGGCGGCAATTCGTACTTCAGAGTCTTCTGCCTGGTTCTCAAAGAGTCTCGTCAAAATATTGACGTCCGCATTACAGGTCATTCGTCTAGTGCCAGGAAGAGACGGAACATAAGCATAAATTCACTTCTGCCTTTCGGCAATTCTCATTCTATGGATCTACCCGCTCCCGTCGTTATTCGGTTCTTAAACCCAATTTTATCTCACATACTTTCAGAGAGAGAGTCTGAGCCGAGGGAATGCATTGAGCTATCGTTTTATGTTTCCGCTTTACCTGTAAGCCTCAATAGCCGCCACCCGGATTTCCGTCACATCATTCTTGAGTATGCATTTGTTGAGGGCTGTGGCAATTCCTGGTGAGAGGATTCCGAAATTCCCAATTCCTTTCAAGTACATCAGAGCCTAAAATCCGAGTTTAGTCCGTGAGCAGTAATGTACTTTGAATCAGACAATGCATCGTGCTCGTCGAATTAAGAAGTACAGGCTGTTCAGAGCGAGCTGATTACCCACTAAATTTTAACTGATCAATATTGTGAATTTCAGTTTGATAGAACTGATCAGAAATTCAAAAGCTTTTTCCATAATATTTATGGCCGGTAAACTCGTTAATCTTGAATAGGATACATTATTGCTGCTTATTCGTATATTATAACTTGATTGTAATTTTTTTGCAAATAAACAAAAAAAAATCAAGGAGTTTGAGACACGTATTTAAATAACTGGCCACATTATCTTAAGTGGAATTTGATGCAAAATCTGTTTTCGGTTCATTTACAATCAACATAGAAATACTTGGGTTCTGTTACAACAAAACGAAGCCTACTAACACAACATACCGTGACGTATACAGTGATAAGCTATTAAGGAGATCCTAATAGGCGTGATACTTTGGTATCCGAGACAGATTACAGAACATTTGTTGGCTCACATAAAATTTGCATGGGAGAGTTTCCACTTAAACGGTATTCAACTAACAGGGACATCCGGTTAAGCGGTCCCTCTTTCAGCTAAATTTAGTGAAACAAAAGCGTGAAAAAAATAACAAATGAAGCTATTTGGAATTAATTTATTGTGAATTTGTGTGAAAGAAAAACTAAAAACGTAAGCATTTATAAATAGTTTGAGCATTGAAGCAACCGTCCAAAATCAATGACTCGAGAATATAAGGTTCAGATGTTTGGTAAATATCTAGGTTCACTCATTCATAAGTTATAAATAATGGTGCAGTTGGAACACTTGTTTCATTTTGCCCCATTCGTCTATGATTATAATCCATTTATGGAGGACAGGATTTTCCTGCTTATCCGATAATCACATTACTTACTTTGTCAATCTCCTTTGGATTCCCCGTCACACAGTTGGTATGAGCAAAGAACTTTTCGAATAGATTGGTGAGGATGCTGATTGGGCCATGCCGACAATTGGGTTTATTCCGACAGTAGGTGTGAGCAAGGGAGGAGTAGGTCAGGAGAATTTGTGGGTAGTTGTCCCGGGTTGGGGCCCGGAGAATGTTCACAGCGGCCTTCATGAGGGCCAAGTCAGGTTTGGGAATGTAGGTGAGGGATGCAATCCAGGAGTGAATGGTTTCTGGCGGGGCATCTCCCTTGAGAATCCGTTCCTTAATTACTTCAACGGAGGCAGCAGTGCCAACTGCTTCCAAGGCATCATCAAACGGAGTTCTGGCAAAAAAGAGAAAGCGAGTTCCAGCCTCTTCTGCCTCATATTTCAGGATTCCAAGCCAAATGCCGAATCCCAAAGCAATCAGGACTCCCAGTAATTAGAATAGTTAAGAATACATAGTTCTCTCCTCTCACCTGTCACCTTGACAAATATTCCCTGCTTCCTCATTCAGGCTCGTCATGTCCGCCTGACTCAGGCCGCGGAGGGCTTCTACAAGGGATTCAAAGAATTCTCCAGAATTCCCACTAACTTCGTCCTGTACGTGGGTTAGATTAAAATTAGTTAAGCGTCATGGTTACTGCGCTATTTAATCTGCTCATCACGAGATGGTCATTCTATTCTATTTCGGGAAAAAATTGCGAATTGTACTTCCCCATGCCCAGCTTCTGAAAATAGTGCAAAAAGGACGATTCGCAAGTTTCTTCTGTATTTCAAGTGACTATTCCGCTGTAAGCTGCTCAGTATGTATTCCAACACAATCACTTTAAAAAACCGTGGTATTTAAGTATGCCTTTAACGGTAATCACTAATGGTGGAATATAGGTTCCAACAATATGTTGTAAGTTGTAATGAAAAGCGTTGATTGTATTATGCCTATAAGCTAGGAAAATCAAGGAACGTTACAAGATTCGAGTATTTGAGATAGATACACAAGGTTTTGTGTAGCGGAATAATAAAAACATTAAAATCAGGTCCAAATCTGCGTATTGTGCTTATCAAATGAAGCACTTTATTCGTATAATTAATTTGAGCCTATACATCTGGAGCGGATGTGCAAGTTAGCAAGTCCTAATGACACGTAGAGATCCATGAGCATGAAAGTGTGGGTGCTGAGTTGAGGGAAGCGTGGAAGTTTACCTTCACGGAATTACAGAATTTGAGCAGGGCGTCCTTGGCAGTGTTCTGATGATTTGGGGCACGAGTGAGCCGTAAGTCATGTCTGAACTGTAATGACTCCCTTTTGACTACATCCACTTGCGTCTCCGTAATTACTGGCATAAGCAGAGCGTGGAGAGTGTGGGAAACAGCGGGCAGGCCGTTCTCCTCCTCCTCCTCCGTCATCTCAGCCCGCGGAAGAACCTCAGCCGGAACCGGGTCGTAGATGGAGACGAGGTCGAGCGTCTGCTCAATGCTCGTCAGAGCACCCGCACCACCGCGGGCCAAGGACTGGAGCCGATGCACTTCTCGACACCGGATCCCTGCCACCAAGTTACGATCAACCACATGCTGACACTCACTCGTCGAGGACACGGCAGGCATTGACTGATGTAACTGGGGCCGTGGCACAAATAAGGAAACATAAAAATAAAACATCAGCTTTCTCTCACCAAATCTCCGCCTATATAGACTGCACACGTAGTGCATGTAAATTCCTTATCTCCCATGTATTCTGTATGCCGGAGTTCCATGTTCCAAGCAGGACATTTGCTTCGTACGTCAACTTTTTTATTAACTTTTGTCCGGTGACGTTTCGATTTTCCTAAAAGGAGCTAACCGAACCCACCGTTAATGGATTTAAATATTTTTTTGCAAAATGCAAAATTCAGGAAATTCCAATTTTGGTAAATTCATTTAACAGCTGGCTGCTGACCAAAGTGAAGTTAATACAGAAATATATGTAGAATCGATTCCTGGCTACTTACCGTTCCAAAATGATATGGTGTTCCTTGAACAGATGACAGAATTCCAAACTTGTCACCACATGAGCTAATGTCCTTGGACCTTTGAATACTTAAAGTGCTGGATGTTGCAATTCCCAGCGTGTACTCCGTCTTGCACCTCCCATGCACATCGTCCTTAAGTTTACACATACATTATTATTCTCCTCTGCCCTTTTATTCAAATCGTTTTTGATTATATTATATTAAATATTTAATGCACGACGGTCAACGTTAGTGGCGTTTGCGCCAACCTGGCTTAAGTTAGACTTCGGTAACAAACACTATTGTATGAGAAAGGGTCTGCGGCATCAAAACCCGCGACACAAAGAGCGTAATACCAAAAACTACAAAGCAATCAAAATAGATTTAATTCAAATTAGGTTAGGTTTTCCGAACAGTCCATGCCTTAATTAAATTCGATTAAGTTAAGGTGCATTTCATTAACCCATCAATTAAAGGTTTTGATGTCATGGAACATATTCTTCGCAATGGTACTTTCTCCACAGGAGAAAGTTAGTGAATCCTACTTGGCGCTATTTTTTTCACAGGAACCCATTGGGATTCTTAGATTTAACCTTGTCAAGTTCAGTTGGGCATTATTTTCTAGTAACGACAATGCTCATTATAAAATTGATTTATGATTTTATAATATTATTTCTCATAATTGAAATACTTGAGGCCAGATGTACGGACTGCACGTACAAATAATCCAAGCTGTTCATCGTGTTAGAGGCTAAAAAAATAAGTCCATTGACTAAACCACAACAGTACAGCGGCGGCATTCTTCTCCTTTCGGGAAGGGTGAGAAGATCTATGGCATGTATTTCTTCCCAATTCCATTTCTTTTCATCCCATGACTCAATAAATCATTTCTATTCACGCCTTCGACTCTTACGCTGTACCCACAGAACCAATGCATCTGTTACAGTTCATTTCTGTTTTTGGGCAAATAAATTCGCGCACCAGGTGATCTATGTGCATTATTTACTTCTTACACGTCATATGCACAAGGTATACAATAGTATATACCTAATATACCATGAAATACTTAAATGGTGAATCCAACTTAGACCTTCCCATTGGTATTACGATGTGCATTTTAGCACAAATTAGCAGCTGCTAGGTTTACATAATACGGCTAATCCCTGATAAATTTTGATAAAAATCTAATTATTCTAGGGAAAATAGAGAGCACGGTCTCCATCAAAAAAGTTATTAGCGAGAAAATTTGAAAATTCGAAAATTCGAAAATTCGTCGAATCAGCATTTAAGTACTTTAAGCTCAAAATACAAATATATTCGTCCTGAAACTTTACACAAACTGTAACAGAGAGAGTCATACGGAGTGTAGCCACTCAAACAAGGAAGGAAATTCTAACAGGATTCGATTCTCTCTCTCCCTTTATAGCATCTTTACAAGTGTTTACAGTGATGGGACTCAGGGGACGGGGCGGCCTATCTCATCTTAAATCAAGAATTATATCACAATTTTCACTCCGATCTCAGCCCAACAACGCTAGGGCCACCAAAATAGAAACAATGGGTGAAGAGGTGAGAAGAGAGCAACACAATGAAAATATAGTGAAGAGGATAAAATTGAATTACAAATCAATCAGGACACGCTAAAGCCATTGGGACGGGTTGACATTCATTTTAAATTCTTTACAATAAGCAGTCAAAAACAGACACATTCCTTTAGCTGACTTGCATTTTGAAGTTCAGTGTTTAATGTGCTCACTACACGCATCATGTTGTCTTTAATATTTTCAAAGTGAATTGATTTTCATTTGATATCATAACTTCAAGCAAAGTTAGTATAAAGTATGAACCTAATAGATTAGGCCACCAAGGTTTGGCTTGGCGGAGCGTTCCTTAGCATATTTTACAAGTAAAAATCAGGAAAAGTGTTTGTATAATTTGGTGAAAGCAGCTGTGTAGTTTACATTTACACTTTCTGCCTATAGCTATACCAGTAAATATTTTAGTTAATTTCACGATTTTACTAAATGTATTTTTGCCGTTAGAATTCACGTCCCTTTTAGACCAGAAAGGTCTTATGGGATGCCCATGTCTGTCCGTCTGTCTGTCACGTAATAAATACACCCACCTGGGA
>JAQFXY010000574.1:0-22727 GCA_034693865.1 Ceratophysella sigillata | reverse complement strand
TATCGTTCATCTAGATCGCCCGAGTATCTTCGGAGGAGATAGTGTACATACATCCAGACATCCATACATACATACATCCAGACATCCATACATACATCCATACAAAATAACGATTTTATGT
Source organism: Ceratophysella sigillata (assembly GCA_034693865.1). Classification (NCBI taxonomy): domain Eukaryota; kingdom Metazoa; phylum Arthropoda; class Collembola; order Poduromorpha; family Hypogastruridae; genus Ceratophysella; species Ceratophysella sigillata. Next base: position 22,606 of record JAQFXY010000574.1, on the reverse strand, counting down.
AAATGGATGTTAATAGTGGTGTTGCAACTTCAGTTACTCACCGACATTTTCATATCTTTCGTGCGTACCTCCGAGCTGGGCTACGCGCCAAGCTCAAATATTAGGGGTTATATGGAGCTCAAAAACATTTAACATATACTAGTGGTTTATCTCCGAGCTGGGCTACGCGCCAAGCTCAAATGTTAGGGGTTATATGGAGCTGAAAAACATTTAACATATAATAGTGGTTTATCTCCGAGCTGGGCCACGCGCCAAGCTCAAATGTTAGGCGTTATCTTTTGGACGTAAAATGGCTCAGCGGAGACCAATTACATCGGGTGATTAATTTTAATTGTCATGCACGAATGAGTTTGAAATGTGAAAATTCACGATTTCAATTTGAACGTACTAATAGATCCTGAACACTTTTGACAATCCTTAAATTAAATTTATAGATGTCAGACGACTTGATCGATTGAATCAGGACGGGCGTGTCCAAATTAAAAATGAGCACGGGTGCTCTTGCAAATATGTCTTCCGTTTTGACCAAAGGAAACAACCCTTGGAGACCGTTCGTTTTGGCAGCAGAAGAGACGCCAGGGCTTAGAGGGGACGAGGTCGTCCAAGGGGTTGGAGGGGAGGAGGTCGTCCAAGGGGTTGGAGGGGAGAAGGTCGTCCAAGGGGTTGTAGGCACCCAAAAGGACAATAGCTGCATGCAATAATGCCCAGATGCCTCCATCTTCTGAGCCCGAAAAGGACCCACACCCACTAAAACAGGGCCGCAAAGGCAAGTCTGCTGTCCCTAGTCCGTCATCTTGCCGACGAAACCCAAAGCGAGGATCAGCTTCAATTACAGTGGCTCAACCGTCCAGTCCCAACTTGGAGCCAGAAATTGCTGTCCAGGCCAAGGTCCGCAGGCACAAGCCCAAGACACCCTGCCCACCTCTGCCCAAACCTGCAGTAAATTGAATAAACCAACAAATTATGTTACGTATTTAGAGTAGTACTAATATACTAAACTCATGTTTTAGGTTGATCAAATCATGATTAAGTATCTCGCTCACCTCTTTCGTAATGGCTATTCGGCCAAGGTATATTCCTCAAAGTTTGATTTATTGTACGATTTCCCTCTTGCTCGTATAAAATCTATGTCAATTGTGTTAGGCCCAGAGCCGTAATAATCCACTCTGGCCAATTGACTCTGCAACCCTTGTCGTCGTCGATGACGACCCAACAGTCCCAGCAAAGCCTATTGGTTGTAAGTTTGTGCATATGATTTGTGGGTCATCAATTAAAACTTACTTTTTTATATCCCATGTGGTATATTTGTTCAGAACGTCTCTAGTTCCGACCCCAGACTTTGCCTCAAATAAAATTTTAGCCGAAACTATGGCTCGTCTCGAAACGGAGGGGCCGTTTTCCCTTCGATTGACATCAAGTACTCTGACAAAAGGATCAAGTGCGTCCATTGTGATGCCAATATCCTATCGGGGTAAATAGTCCAATTTCCGTTCACAACTACACCGTGGAAATATGTAGATCATAATTCATGTTTAGGCAAAATTGTGTTCTTTCCTTGTGGTTTAGATGAGCTACTTACCGAGCTTGGTTCGTTTCCCGCTGAGCCAGGGCACGGTGGACTTGTGTTTAAGTGCCGTATTTGTGGCGTCCCGACAAAGGGCTTAGACGAGCTTAAGGCCCATCATAAGGCCATGCATAAGCGGGTGGCGGGGGAAATGTTTCGGTGTGGATGTGGCGTTGTTCTCAATAAAGAAGCTAAATCCCTCCATGCCCACCCCAGAATTTGCAGAAAATGTTGGTGGTCTACTTCTCGCACTTGGAAGGTATTTCCAGTATATCACTATGAAATAATTTTTTTTATATTAAAAAGGTTTTTCGAAATGAGCCTCTATATAGCTTATATGTTGCACCTTTAGATATACACCGATTTGGTCGATCATAGGATGGAATGTTTTGTGTGGTTGTGGTAATAAGGAAGCAACTCGTAAGATGCATGTAGAGCATCAGGATAATTGCTCAGTATGCGGATGTGGCCTGACATTTCAGTCATCATAATATGAGCTCACAAAACATCAGGTGAAAAAAAAACAGACTTGGCACAGCATGTTTTGGATGTAGTTGCACTACATTCCGGGCCAAGACGGCCGAGGAGTTGTGTCTCAACCTGCCTTTGTGCCACATGGTGTTGCAAATATGTGGTAAAATGCTTACCTAAATTCAATTTAATTCATATGCCTTTTACACTGTTATTTACCTTAACTTCTGTTCAGACGCCGCTGAACCAGCTGTAGGTCCTTCCAAGGAGTTGCCAGGTCCGTCCTGGTGGATCCAGGACTCCGACTCCAATGACTCGATCGAAAAGATCTCCATCCTCGCCAATTCTGAGGACGAGACCAATGAATGAGCTCGTGCTTCATGTTTACTTGCAGCTCGTCCTTTTTTTGATATTGTCCTACATAAAAATATTTTTTGAGATTATCTTGATCCTTCTCTCTTCTATTTGTGCATTTTCCCATTTTCTCAATAAAATAAATTGTTGACCTTTTTCAAACCCTAAAGAATCTGTCCAATTAAGTTTTATTTGTTAATTAAGGTTTTTGGCTTCGTATATGGCTGATTTTGTCGTTTCTCTAACTATACTACGGGCCAAGTTCAAAGGATTAGGTCGTTCACTTTTAGCTCATATGACTGGTTGTTATTTTCTACGAAGTTTATTTTCGTGTTTAACAAAAGCCTACCTTACGTATTATTCAAGAAGATGTAAGATTCTGTTTTTTCAGGAAGTCAATAAAAGCCACTGATTGTGACGACGCGTGGACTCAGCTAGAACTGGAGCGAGAGTACGCGCCTGGCTATAGTCTAGTCAATTTTTGGATTAAGGAGACCGTTAATTTGAAGCAGAGCCTGGTCCGACCTCTCAAGCTGGGTGCCAAGAAGGTTGACAGAGCGGGATTGGGGTACATTTGGGGCATTTGGGGTACGCACAAACATCCAGACCGTCCCTTTCGTGCCTGGAAAACTCCTAAAACCGGAATGCAGGTCAACCGTGACAGTTGTGGGTATCCCGGAAATGAAATCACGTAAAAGATCCAGACAAGAAGGTAGATTATGTATGGTGGGAGTATAGGGTGGTGAGTAAAAGGGTTGAGTTCAAGATTCAGATTGGCGGGTGGGTTATGTATGGTGGGAGTAAAAGGGTAGAGTGAAAGTCAGTTCAAGATCCTGTTCGGCGGGTAAAGTATATTATCATAAAATTATACGTATAAAAGTACACGTCATAAAAGTTCTGCCCCAGCTCCTCAATCAAATCGTACATTTCCATTTCCAAGTTCCAAGTCCCGGAATAATGCCGAAATGCTCCACAACGTGATGATGGAACTGTGGATAAGGACCTCCAGGAGGCTGGACCGGAACGCCCTGAAAATTTGAAGGTAGACCCAATCCAAATCGTTGCGTATTATGCAGAATCTCATCCTTCAAACCAGCCAACTGCTGCTCCGCAAATTCAAGACCTATTTCCGGCTTCGGACCCAAATGAACTCCGAAATCGAGTGAAGCCTAGAATGGAAGCTCCAGTAAGTTCTCACTCGACTGAATCGAAGGGGTTCAAATCAATTGGAGAAGGCCTTACAATTTTATCCGAATGAAAAGGTTGGAATATGCGGTACGGGGTAAACCAAGTATTCGACCCCGGTTCCGGAACAGAATTACCCACGGACCAGTTAGCCAGTAGAGCATCCCCATGATTAATCACAAGACAGTCACAAGGCTGACCTGGAGCACCAGGGAATGTGGACGCGGAAGCTCGGAGCTCAACCCCATATTTCGTATTCACCATGACGCCTGAAATCCTGTCAGCTGTCAGCTCCAGTTCTGGAATCCGTTTAGAACTGGGTTTCCGAGTAGACGGTTCAATAACTTCTAACGGAGCGTCCCTTATGTTTTGAAAAAAGCATGGAATCATCTTGTCCAGTGTTCGTCGATCGGGATGCAAAATTCTAAGTAGTTTGGTTAATGCTTATACTTTGCTAGAGTGCACGACGCAAGTAAAGCTCCCGGTTGGAAGGCATTTTGAAGCTTGTGTTGTGTTGTAATCTGCCTTCGGTTCCGCTTCGGCTACTTTATCGACATTCAACTATTTAATCCCAAAATTCCCAACAATTTATTGAAAAGTTAAATCTGGAATGTGTAACCCATATAAATATTTCATCCAATTGAACACTCATAGTAATGGTAGGTATAATTGTACATATATGTCAATAGTCAAACAAAATATAAATCTCCCTGTAAGGCAGGAATAGTAGTTTAGAACATTTTGTATTCTTGATTGCCGTTTCGCGGTTTGGGCTTGTTCCGAGCTGCTTGGCACTCTAGTTCATAGACGTAAGCAGCAGCTGCAGCAACGATCGATAATTGAACTTTATGCTCTCCAGAACGATGCGCTTCCATAACTCGCTGGGCATCCAAGACTCGCTGAGCTCCTAGGGTTCGTTGATCGTCAAGCTGTTGCTGTTGTTGAGCAAGGAATGTCTATGCATAAAAAGAAAATCAAGAGTGAATTTTTTGACCTTTCAGATCTTAGATCAGGTATATACTAGTTGACCCGCTCATTCCTATTTCACATAATCTGTAATGCGCTTCCCATGAGTTGACACTTACAAACCGACAATCTCTGACAACATTATTAAATGTACGTACGGTAAAACTAATTGTTCTTCGTACGGTCATAATTCAGCGCAACAACGACATGCCGGTTTCAGACTATTGAATGGATGGATGGTCAGGTATGCGTCAACAGCTCTCTATTTTGTTGTATGGTATAAAGTCGCTCGAGATCCCGCACTGCTCTTAATTAATGACGGTTTGGTTTATATTATCACCTGAGCCAAGACCGGGTCGAATCCTTGACCCAAAGCTTGCTGGAATGGCAGTGGGATTGGAAGCAACGGAAGATTCATTGAAATATTCATGGGATAAGCCATTGTCCAAGGATTCGGACCAAGAAGGCCAGGTGTTGTTGGACAGAAGAGCGGTGGAGGCGGCTGAGAGAAAAACATTTCGGGCCCTGGACCTGGAGCAAATCCTGTCGAGTAGCTGAAACACAAGACGGGAATAAATTGACCCAAGTGGCATAAGTTCATAAACGCAAGAGAAAATTCATACCCATAGTAAGCGTTGTTAGCATTCATGGAACTCGTAGCCACTTGTGGCATCATTGGATACCCGGGAGATCTGACCAAGGAGTAATCTGCACGTAATGACACAAGACACAATTATTAAAGTTCCAAGGTAGCCAAAGCACAAAGTATTTAACTTCAGAACACTGAATGCTTCAGTTCGTATTAATATGTAGCTTGGTAATCTGAGTATACGATATATACCAATTATGTTGCAAGCCGACGGAGGTTATAAACATTTATAGATTTTCAGTGGGCAGAATGACACAAATTGTGTAGCACGAAAGAAAAAAAACCAATAAAAAAAACCTGAACAAGTCCAAAGTCCGATTAGGTATAAGTATAACGTGCTTAGGAAGTATCCATTAAAAAAAAATCTGAACTCTGTTTTATTTATGCCATTTTCAATGATAATTCCAATTCCAGTTGGACTTGATTGACTGACTACTAGTTTTGTGATTACCAATTTCGAAATGGCTAATACATTCACGATTTGCTATTGGTCTGTTGTACTTACCGGCCGGTTGCATACGAAACTGAGCGTACAAGTTGTTAATCCTGTTTTCTCTGGAGCCCAAATATGCTAATCGAACATTGGCTCTCCGGCCATCAATAATAGGGTAAGCATCATATGCTGCCCGTTGAGCCGCGGCCTTATCACCCATTATAACCTGGATTAATAAAAATTGCTTTTATTTTTGTGAAATACTAAGCCAGTTTTTCGTTATGAATCAATACATGGATAAATCATGTTCGTTTGTCGTCAATTCCAGAGTTTAAAAAATCTTACTGTTCGGATGTTTCAGATGCTTCAGCGAAAAAATGGAAGATATATTAGAATTTTAAAAATACTCCAGCCGAATTTACAGGATTTCTCTATGAACTCTAACGGAAAGAGGCCAGGTAGGTGGCGTGAGCCATTTTTAATTTGTAAATCACAAATCAAGACGGAATGGTGTGAACTCACAAATCCAAAACCTCGATTACGATTAGAATCCTTGTGCATGATGACGACGGCATCTTCGACAGGACCGTAGACCCGAAAGTGGGTTCGCAAAGTTCTCTCCGTTGACATGAAGTTGAGTCCACCCACAAAGAGCTTTGTAAGCTTTTTGTCTCCATGTGTGCGTTGTGACAGAACGACTGGGACGGGTTCAGGTTGAGCTCCCAATTCCACTAACTCCTCCACCGCTTCCTCACAACTTCTCAACATTATTCTTCCTCTTTCTGAAAAAACAAATATTTAATGTTAGTTTTTTAAACTTAATGACGGAAATGAAACAGAAAGAGCGGGTGCATTATAATAGCTTATACGTGTGTGTGGTTGCCTTGTGACTGTGATGCCCTACTATTTTTAGTCGTATTAGCATTACTACATACTACTACAGATATATTCATCAAGCGTTTGAGCTTGGGCATTCCACTATTTCCTTAATGCAATATGCAATCCAATGCAAAAAATTGACTTCTCCGGCAAATCTTTTCATATGAATAGGTTAGGTTAGGAATCTGGCGGAAATGTCTGATTATTTGCCTGAAATCTCTAATATTTTGAGGGCCGACTAATTACAAGCCTTTTAGTTTCAACTCTTAACATATTTGCTAATCGAATGCGTTAAAGAAATTGTATTTACATCTCAAATTGTAAATAAACAAAATCACTAAACAGATTTCCAGCATCAGCAACTTGTGCTTGCGCGTTATTATAGGATAAAGTGAAAGTTTTACTTGTACATATTGTAGTGCATATACTATGCTTAAGCCAGCACTCTTGTGAAAATCCTATTGTACTTACTTACTTGCACTTGCAAGGTCTACCTACGCAGCTGGCGGAGTAATATATACATAGCATTATGTGCTTACACACATAACATTAGAACATGGACGTGTTAGTTATTTCTTTAGTTAACTAAATAGATTGCATAGCGATTACGAATGATCAGATGAATGAATGCTGTCAGAAGACATACAAGCTTAGGTCAAGTCAAGATGGGCACGGTAATCATTACAATCTATGCTTAGAAAACATGCGGTCAATGTCAGAAGTTAGGTTTACCGTTTTACGACGGATAGGATCAGAAAACGGGTTAATTTTGTGCTGATGATGTCTTAACTACTTTCACTTAGTAGAGGCGGGGAGACTGAACAAACAGAAGCGTCCCCACAATGTTCCTGTCCTGATCCTAGGCTTCTTGTTTCCTTTGACAAGACAGACAGCAAATTCAGTAATCAATCAACCAGGAAGGAGATATATCTAAAAACCCATGCTATGCAAATGCAATCCAATGAACATATGTATAATGTACAATACTACTACGCGGCGTGTTCTCAGATGGCTACTAAGGGAAGCACGTGGTGACTTCATGAAACGAAACCGCATGCATCTTCTGCCTCCATTATTGTCCCCTACTGCTGCATACCTTTACGTCACGTCTTCCCCATTCCACATACAGTAGTGGAGGAAGTACATGTGAAAAACATTTTCCCTGTGTCTGTGTCAAGGCCTTATTTTTAGCGAAGCGAATTCGCATCGTACCCTTTGTGCTTATTCTTCCATCCCCATCCATTCCTAATCTCTCCCTAGCCAAGAGATGCATGCTACATTTGTGTGGATAACCGGATAGGCAAGTGAAAGCGGACTTTCACTTTGTGAACGAGTGCATGAGGAAAGCTCCAAATATCGGATGTTAGGAAAGATTCAAGATTATGTCCAATTCGTCTTAATGTTGTTTTTACTTAGCAGTTTTTCCCTCGATTTATATATTTATGTAACATTTTTTTGAAAAACCCAGAGCACTTCTTATTTGCAAAGTCACAGCATGTGGAAGTATGTGGGGCTTTGTTAAAGCACATGTTTCTAAGTTAAACCGCGGGGCTGTAAGCTGTAAGCATTGCGCATAGATATACTTGGTTCTACGAATTCATTCGGTCCAAGTACTCGAACCGAATATATAATAAAATAATTCAAATCGATTAATGGATTATACGGTGTCCGAAAAATCTTGATTCCATTTCGAAACTTTAGAATAAAATTGCTGTAAATTGTTAGGCATATGTCAATTTTGATAGCGTGGCTAAATGTGTGGGTTATGGGGGTGTGTACAATGAATTCTGGCCACAATTATTTTGTACTTATGATACAATTGGTGAAAACAGGAACGGCAGAGTTTTGTTTTTAAGCTTACCGAAATGTGTTCGCTTCGCTTCACTGCTTCCCAGATACTATTGTGCCTAAATATGTGCGCGTCTACGACGAATCCTGACGAATAGGAGACAATTGTTTTGGAGCCAATAAGTTGCACAGATATTTGTTGGCTTACCGTGTTGGCCGTGTCCGAGTGTGCCCTCCAAGTAGTAGTAGAACTTTGAGCAGGAGACTCGAGTAGTGGGCAGTAGTGGGTAAGACATGGCGGACAGTCTGACGTGGAAAAGCCAGGTGGAACTAGATTTCCATAGAGTTCGGTGGGCCGGCTTTCTACATAGGAAGAAAAACAAGGAAACGGGCACCAGCTCTAGGCCCTTCCTAGTGGCTGATAGTAGCAGAAATAGCTCGCAGTCTATTACAAATCCAACTTCCAATGATGAAACTGAATGCTGACGCTTGATGCTCCAACACGCTGGATGCACGTTAGATTTGCTCACAAACCATATCAACATTAGGGTAAAATGCTATTTTGACATCAGTCGCTCGTCACTGTTATTACAATCCATCAGACGTGTTAATTTCTTTCTAGGGAACCAGCACTCATGGATTCAGTAGAAACCAAGTTGAAACGATTTAAAACATCTAATTTGAGAATATTTGGAATATGCAAACAATGCTACGCCCAAATGAATATCTGAGCTTCTTAAGAAAAAGGTTTCGTTTAGAGCAAATGCGTAAGCGTGTGTTACAACAGTCAAGAACTTTCAGCCGCTCAACTGAGACAGCACTTGACCTGGAATCGTGCCAAGTATAACGTTTGAAGCTCCAAAGAACAATAAGGTTCCAGTTTGTTGTTGATCTGTGATCATTTGGTCATGTATTAAATCTATATTTAGTATTTCTGCAGATGCTGGAATATGGAATACTATATCGTAATTTTTCTGTGGACAGGACAATGGTAAATCAACCAGAAAACAGAGACGTTTGTTTTCTGGAATTTTTGCTTTTGGCGTGACCATAGGTCAAGGGGTTGACCTAGTCGAGTGGCAGAAAGTTTTTCATGCTGTATCCTGTAACTGTATCTTTTTTATTGTTACAAGTTACATGTAAGGGGCGTGTGCTGATGAACGTGCTGTTTTGAGCACGAGAGGGCCACGGCGCGGCGGCGAGCTACCGGCCTAAAGCTTACTACAATGGCTAAGTGCTACACGAAGCCAAGAGCATGGGAACTGAAAATCTAATAATCAGCAGGGTCTGATTTGATTGTGTAATATGTGCATAATACATAGAACCCCCTTCCCAGAATATATACAATACAATATCCTGGTCCTGCTACAACAACAGGCACCTCACATTATTTTCGTTTTCATGAGCCCAGTCCAAGAATTTGTCCATTGTATGGTGTATTTCAGTGGAGTGGAAGAGTAGGTACTACAAGAAGGACAAGAGTTTTCCAACAAACTCTTACCCAGCAAATTGTTGGTTGGAATTGGAAAACAATAAATCGGAATGTTTTAAAACCAAGTTTAATAAAATGATAGTCTGACGTGAGTAAGTACATACTCTAAAAACAATCGCCATGAACATGTATGTATCTTTAAAGCACAAAGATTTGAACCTAACCCGGACCGAGGCCAATTTGTAGCGTTTTAAGTACTCTACATATGTATATTAAACCCAACGCATACAGCGTCACTCATTGGATAATTCATTATAAATATTGTAGTTGATCTTAACCGTGGGCGCAAAATACAATGGCGCTGCAGATGTTTATGTTTCCGATAGTGACAGCATTTTACATATGCCGGTATTAGTACGATTCGCAAACTCCAGATGCTACATTCACTTATCCCGTTCTTTTCTTTGGATTTGACATTTTTCTTTGTGGAACATTTTCGTGGAACCATTCAGTTTGGTGACACGAAAGCTCATCGCGCACACTTAATTCCTACGAAAGTTCATTGCGCGAATAAATGATTCACTGCCGACCTTTTTTATTGCGGCGAAAGTACATCACCAGCACAAACCATCGCGGGAAACAACGCCATATTTTTTTTCCTGATCGTACACAATATGGGTAAGCAAAATTCGTTTAATCGTACTCAGTGCAACCAGGCAGTGCAACCACAATAGTATTAACCAAAACCAAAGTTGAAGTGTTAAATATGCAGTATTATTCCCCATCCTGCATAAATGGAAATAATTTGCCCTAAAAATTAGATGCAATACACTGGCGACTACCTGAGTTTATTGTAATAAAATAATAGAAATCTATTTCAACTTAATTCATACTTTGTCAGTATCTCGTTCAACGCGTTTTGGATGCAACTTCAATTGGGCCACGAAGGATACAATTAAATATTTGAAAAACTACATAGTTACTTGAACAAGGAATAAGTAAGTGCTAGGAATAATTAAGTATTTTTTAACACTTAAATCTTCCGTTCTCCTTAGCTGGTATTGTGTACGACTAAATGAACTAGCTGGCCCTCGAATCAGTGCCAAACACCAATCTGTGAAGCTGAACTTTGCCACAACTTGTTTGAAAATATGCATTAGGTTTTGTTTTGTGGTACCAGACATTACATACAGAGCGAGGGACAGAGAGAGTTGTCATTTGTCATTAGCACCGTTATAATAAAGGATGGCAAAATCACGGCGAGGTTTCCCACGATGATTTGTGCCGGCGATGAACTTTCACCGCGGTGAAAAGGGCCGGCGATGAATTGTGGGCGATAAACTTTCATGGAACCATTCAGTTTAGATGTGAACTTCTTGACCTCCGCAAGTTAACAAAAGTAATGTGATCTTGGTCTTCCCAGAGTCTGCTCACAGTTCACACTAGCAAGCCTCAGTCGGCTTAAGTTCAGAAATAAATGAGGTCATTCGAGTTTGACAAGAGATCGAGCAGTATTATAAATATTTGATATTTGGCTATGTCAATATAGCTTAAAGTGTAGTTGTCTATATGCTGGAGACAGAGACAGAAATAGTGCAAGTAATGCAAAAATAACTAAAGCATAAGTCAATGATGAGACACGCATCGAACATATCAAGATCAGAATTAAAAGACATCAAATTAGTTTTTTTTAAATCAATGCCTTCCCTGCAATAATGATAAGTGATAAGTGATAACTTATCATATTATCACTGATAAGGTACCTACAACTTCTCAAATTCTGCTGCTGAATCTGCATTGTTCGTGCATTAAGATTAAAGGACATGCTAGCATCATCGGTTGCTTTGCTGTAAGTCATAGTCATACCAATTGCAATTGCATGAAAAACATTGCATAATTCTTCTGCTTTTCTCGTCTTCTGAGCCCTGTGCCTGAGTCGGATGCAATAATAAATATATAGGCACAGCTTAAATTGTTTCTAATGTTTTACACTATTAGTCCTTAGTTTTGTTGATTTGACGTGTTTCACTTTGGGTCACTAATCTGGTATGCGGTAATAAGGTTCACGGTATTTTTCTAAATTGGCAAAATTAGGTTTGTCAACATTTGCCCTAAGTGAATGCTGACAAGCCTAAACTGACCAAAACTTTAAATATACTTTGGTGGGCGTTTCGGAATTCCTAGTCCAACTTAATTAAACTGGTAAAAAAGACCAACGATCGTAGACGATATCGATAACACTTTTAATTACATTTTTAAAACGAATATGGTAATTGCAGAGTCTACGATGAAGTTATATTATTGCTAATACAGTTACCGAGGCGAGGGTGAGATGGGATGGGACCAATGGGAACACTTTTTTGCATCAGTTATGTAGAAATTCATTTTTGAGGGCATTTCATTTTCAGAGGAATGCTGAACGACTTTTTAATTTTCAGACCGGGTTCAACGTTGAGACGCCTCAACTTGTTTCAAATGTTTGAATACAGGAAAATCAATGGTGTTTAGGTCAGGCCTTGTAACTTAGATGGTTTTGTTGGAAATACTTTTTATATGCACAGTAGTAGTGTCGTGATTTGAAATTGCGTAACCCTTATGATTCCATGTATTTGATGTTTGATAATGCTCAATACAGCAGCACAAGTTATTTATACGTACAGTTGATACGTATTGGTTTCTATTGTTGTAACTGTATCTATATAATATCAGTGGCGTTTCGTTGATTGCACTTATAACATATTGCATAAGAGAAAGCTACTATGTAGTTTGATAATTCCAGCCACAGTGTGTCGCAGAGTTCAACTACTCAGAGGGCAAGACGGAGGCACTCAAGTGGACGGCGATTTGTCGATTCTCTTTCACACTCTGTCCACACGTCAAATGCGAACAATTGAAAGACTTGAGAAGTATTTGGAAACAGATAAAAACGAGACTATTCAAAAAAACGTTAAGCTAAAACTGAGCGAATAATAAGAAAAATAAATCCGAAGCTGTAGGGTAGGTACAAGTTTATCTTTGAGAGCATGATATTAAATAATAGAGCTATTTCACGCTGTTGCTGCAAGTGAAAATCCAAGGATCATGATTAAAACTTGTAGGAAAAGAAAAAGCGATGGCGCATACGCTCTTACTTTACTTTATTTAATCTACAGCTTACTTTCTCACCGAGGCATTTGACTGCTCTAATATTAATATTTTACAGGATTGTTTGTATGGGTACTTACCTAGTAAATTGTAAACTGGGCAATACGGCATAAATACGTTAAGTTGTATATAAGTTGGTGTGTGCCTAATTCACAGACGCGCAAATCGCAAGACCTTGCGAATCCCTATCGAATGAATTTTAATATTATTCGTATTTGTATATTACACAAAACCGATCAATCAAACTTATGAACGTCGTACGGTCACCAGTCAGTCATCTAATTACTCATTGTTATCCTTAAAGATGTATGTGCCTAATTAAATATTTACAATATAATATTGAGTATGTCTAATAGTTATTTGACGCAGGTGCATGCTGTTCCCGTAAGGATCTTCTGGACAGCGATGGAAGCATTCGTAGCCAGATCTATTCGGTGACTACTGTACTGAATGAAACAATCACTGATATTATCACTCCCAAGATTGGCGAGGCCTCTCGTTCATCTGGCTGGAGAGTTACTTGAAACAAGATAAGAATGCCTTCTCTGGCAAGCATTCCCAATTTTCTTCGTTAATGGATTGACAATTAAAGTTCACCTGAACTCGTTGCATATTTATGTAAAACACTAAAGAATTGGAAATAAAAGTAATTACCTACAAACCTCAATTGCGTGTTATTTTATCCCAGATAGATCTTTCAAAGAATAGAAGCACGCTATACGAGTACCTTAAAGGTAACATGAACATGTTTGTCATTAATTTCTCGGGCTTGGAAAATATTTTACAAATATTAATAGAACGTGTTTTTTAGATTTATTTGTTTTTCACAGTATTTGGAAGAAAATTACTAAGCGCTACAGACCAGTTGTATGAAGAAATGTGCTATTTATGAATCGTGAGTAACATAAATATATAACTTAATTAGCATAAAAGATTAAAAACGTCTTGGTTTGTACTAGTAAAGTTTTTGTTATTCCTTTTTTGCTCTTATTTAAACACTAGCCCAGTCCAGCTGCTTTGTTGGTCCATCGGATGATAATTTTCTTGAGGAACTTGAAGACCTTTACGACTCCACGGCTTTACTGGCAACAGTGGCAACCTTCTTGTATTCTAAACCGATGGAGTGTTTCACCGGCAACAAACAACAGTAGTGCAGCAGTAGGCATTCTTTATATTGATAGGAACATTAGCCTTGATTTGAATTCAATTGACCTTAAACGGCTTACTTACCTGTATCACACAGTGAATGTAAATGTACGTTGACTCATATTTTAGACTTAAATAGAACCGACGCTTCAAATCCTCACTGACTGTGTGGCTCGTAAATACAGAACTGCCGACGCTTATAATCACTTATTCACTGCGTTCTTCTCTTAAGTCATTTTTCAATTTCAGATAGCCAGTAAAAAAATTCAAAAGTTTAACACAAATTCATCGCTTTCAGACGTAACTACGCCATGAGTGGTTTTCGTTATTGGAAAAACCAAGTTCCTGACCCAGTTTCAGCCGAATCCGATAGCCTTTCTCGATTTCCCAGTTTCAGTTTCCTCGACTCGGTTCAAATGGAAGGACCTAATGGCACATTAGGCAATACAACTATTGTAGAGAGCCCAATTCCCGCTCCTGCTCTGCCGCTTTTTATGTCAGTTGCCGATAGGGATGTACGTCTGATTCCAACTATTGGAATCCAAACGCCTGGCCGGAGTCGACGTCCTTCCATGGCACCAGTTCCGAATGTGAAGTGGAAAGTGGTTGACCTGGAGTCTCAAGACGGGAACAGTTCCGACATGCCAGTTCCAATGGGCGACGAAGAAGAGGATGCGGAGTATGATCCCGAGTCAGAGTCATCATCTGGGTCAGAAGGTATTTACGCCTTTCTCCGTTACTTCCAAATTATTAACCAAATCAAATAGCAACTGACGTGCTGCTCACAATATGCTAGAATTGCCCTCATATTTAGTAACCTCTTTCAAGCCAATATTCAGGTCAGGATTTTTATTCAAAGAAGACGGCTCCAGGTTCCGCAGCTTTATACCGCGTTTCCATAATTCTTAGCTGTTCAAAGAGACATATTGTTAGTGCATGTTTCCTATTTATTATTAGATTTGCGATCTGAACCGAACGCTGATACTTTTCACTGTATTTTACACCCCGCAAGGTTGAAGTGTCTAAAGCTTTGAAAATGCATTCAATGTGACTAAGCACGTGGATTTGGCTTGAGAGCAGAAATTCAATGTTCAATGTCCAAATCAGTAGGTTAGGTTAGTGCCGTTATTTCTGCTTAATCAGCACAACCATCTAATCCAACGCTATTATTGAATTTAAAGATGCGAAGGAAAATGCGAGTCCGAGTCCTACGAGATCTGCAGACTTTGCTAAACTGCTTTCACTGAAAACTAAGAAAAGCCGAAGTCGTGGGTCTGAAGTCACTTATGGACGGCTTGCCCAACCGGAAAAGAAAAAGGTGCTCAAGGCCAGGATCAAGGAACTTCAGGCACAACATGAAACGCACAAGGAAAAGGTCAAGATGGACAAACCTTCAGCTAAGGAATCGAAACACATTGGTGAGACAATAAATGTATCATACAACTTCCGACAAGGCATGTTTTAATGTAATACAGTTTACATTCAGTTCGTTGCATATGGCAGATGGCAGATGGTAATCGCAGATCGCAACAGCCTAGAGTAGTCCCACAATTATTTGATTTATCTTAGAGGCTCAATTATTTAAATTAACTAATAAAAATATAAATTACCAAGCAAAGTCATTGACCTAATCACTAAGATTTTTTTCCCAATTACAGCGGAAGGGAAGGTTAATTTGGAAACTCCTAAGATGATGGTCACTGCAGAAAAGGTCTTCACCTGTGAAGTTTGCCAGAAGACATTTGGACTTAAAAGTAAATTCATCTAACTATAGGTTGACCTTTTTCCTTTGCAGAGCTCCCTATTTAGTTTACTTTTCTGTTTGAATTTATTCACTGATTTAAAAACATGCTTGTTTGTACAGGCACATTGAAGCAGCATTCACGAATTCACCTGGAACCCTCTCCATTCCGATGCACAACTTGTGAGAGAGTTTTTAAAAGTGCAGGTAGTACTTGTATAATCAGACGTCTATATCTATTAAATGCAAATTAATCGTAAATACCAAACTAATATTTTCCAGCGGCCTTTGCTGCACACGGGCGAGTTCACAAGGGAGAAAATCCGTATCTCTGTATTACTTGCGGAAAACCTTTCACAATCAAATGTAAGCTCGCCTTTTGTGGCTAATTCTATTTTGTTTATCATAATTAAACTATAAATATTCACAATATTCTTAATTCGAGAGCGTGACTTACATTATTCTCTTGAAATCAGGAAATTAGCCTTAGAAGACGTTAAACTGTACGGTGTATGTATTGTGCAATACAGTGATAGAATGTAGCCATTAGGAAACCTATTCTAAAATATATTCCGTATTCCTACATTTACATAATCACTCGTTTCTTTACAGCTTCCTTTGACAAGCATTGCTTAACGCACGTTCCCAAAGCACCTAAACCCTACCTCTGCTCCTTTTGCCAAGTTTCCTACGCTAACAAGGGCAGCTTGGCTCGACATCAAAAGACGAAACACGGAGTTATAGCTCGAGACGAGGTTCCGCAACCTATTGACATCCCACTACTCGAGTAAACATCAGCAGGTCACAATGCTCTAGCAATATTTCAAAAAAAATTCAAAACTACGCCCTGATTTCCAATCCAAATCGTATGCTTTGGGCAACTCGGTCTTGATAAACAGATAAATTGGTAAACGTTTTTTAAAAATTCAAAGTACTCATCATTAGCGTATTGTAAGTGTGAGAAATGATGATTTGCTCTTAATAATTTTTTACTCAATTTGTAAACTGGGATTGAAGACAAGCTACAGAAACATTTTTATCCAGTGAAAATAATTAGTTATACGATGGAACACTTTGTAAAAAATACTTTGAATTAGCTCTTCCTCTTGTGTGAGAGAGAGAGCAAAGTAGAAATAATTATTGTGAAACTTTAATGAATGAAAAACTACTTGTTCAAGTGAAAACCTTTAGAATTTAAAATAAATACATTAATAAACTACACCAAGTGGACAGATATTTATGTCTACGTAGATTATTCTAGATTATAGAAAGATAGCGGATCGGAAGGGGAGTTCCAGCCCAGATAGCAGTAGTAGCGCAGCAGCGGTTTGGCCTGACCACAGGCTGACAACTATCCATTTTCCATGTACTTATGCCGAAATTGCTCCCATCCGTTAAGATACACCGAAGTGAAGCGCATTTTAACTGAGGATCTCATGGCACAATTACAATCGCTTACAAGCGACCGCTGCACAGCGCAAGAAAGAGAAAGTCGCCCAACCTTTCGATCAAACATGCTACAATGAACCCTCCATTTCGTTTGGATCCTGTCTATAATTTGATTATTTGTCACCCGATACAACAATCATCACAAATCCTAATCTGCACAAAGTACCGCGGAAAAGTGAACTGAACCGGTATCTGACTGACTGGTAAGGGCCACAGATATCTGAGAAGGCGTGGCTTCAGAAGTCTGTGGTAAGGGCCTTGTAAGTAGGATGTACCATGCTTATTTGATGATAAACTGCGGATATAAGACCCTTAATTACCTTTAAATGAATCACGGTTCTGTGCGCTGTTCTTTGCTCTGTTCTCAGCACAGTCTGAGCTTAGAGCAGTTCTCGATCGGTCAATGACCTTTCGTTGGTTTTCTGTGGCTCTTTGCTTGGTCTTTGTAGTACAAGAGATTATTCAAGCCAAACCTCCTCGTACATTCTGTAAGGCGTAGTTTATTGGAAGATACAGTTATTGGATAATTCAAAGCAATCCGCGACGGTATTGAACTATAACTACAGCTTCCGAGCATCTTCCACCATTAAAGGCCTTGTAGCGCAATGGATAGAGCGCCAGACTTCGGATCTGGAGGTTGCAGGTTCGAGTCCTGCCAAGGTCGGTTAAACTTTTTACTTTTTTTTATATTCACCAGGATGATTATGTAAAATACTCGGGTAAGTATAGCAAATTGCAAGCTCTGAAATACAATTTGATTTTTGCATACCGATTCGTGGTTCGTGGGCCACGACTTAGAAATTTGCTCTTCGGGGTACAAGAGCGCTGGAAGCTTTATTTTTCTTAAATAACCCACCCACACCACACCCCCAAGCACAAATGTAACAATTGTAAAGAAGGCCGTGAATTTTGTTTAAAATTTTGCATCGACCATGACTAATTTGATTAATCCGTCCGTGGCTTGGGATACTTGGGCTCACAAAATAGTAGAGCGGAAATGACTTGCTCTGATTATAAACTTACTTTAAAAAATGTAAATATAAATACAAAACAAAATTCTAAATGACTAATAAAATAAGACTACCTCTTATCGTTTGACCTTGTTTCTATGTAAAACCAGAGATGTACTGCTTTACTATGTAAATACGTCGACTTCCACGGGAAACAGTGGAGCGAGAGCGACGTGACAAGACAACTAGAGTTGGAGTTATGTTGATTGAAACTGGCTACTGATAACTTACCTATTATAGCCTGACACAACACACACACACAACTGACCCATTGTTTTTCTCTTCTGATTCTGACACTCACTCGGTCAAAGTATATTCCATGTTCCATGTACTTACTACGTACATAGTATTCTATTCAGACCAACGGTCATTGACCTTGACGGCCTAGTCTCTCTTCGTTTCTCTGGCTCATTGTTTGGTCTAGCAAGAGGTAGAGGTCGACTCCAGCATGGGATATGGGTTGAGAGATTGGAGAGCAGTGCTGGCGCCCTCAGCGGCATAATCTATCGGATAGTCTCTGATCAATACCAAAAATATGGAAAGAACACACGAAGCCCTACCCAAGAAGACCAAATCAAAAGCCACAGAAAAAAAAGGAGAGGGAGCAGTCTGGGTCAAAGACCGTAGCTATAACAATAGCTTATGAGCATTGATTACCATTCAAGGCCTTGTAGCGCAATGGATAGAGCGCCAGACTTCGGATCTGGAGGTTGCAGGTTCGAGTCCTGCCAAGGTCGATTAAACTTTTTGCAATTTTTTTTTTTTTTTTTTTTCGAGCTCTTAGAAGAGCCAATCAATGGAATCAACTTATTCAACTTCCGTCCGTAGGACAGGCTTCAGCTATTAATTCATATATCTGATTGGAACTTCCTTAGCCATTAATGGTTTGTCAGCATGCCACTAATTAATATTACTTGTTCGAATTGCAATATTTATGTTGTGCCTTATTTTGAATTACTTATTAGGAAATTGGATTAGAGCTTTCTTCTTTCTTATTGAAGTTCAGTGTTAGTGTTCGGTCAGCTCAAGCCAAAATGAATTATCGCCTGTATTTTTCATATATGTAGAAATTGGAAACGCATTTACTTACCAATCCAATACTTATCCTCCTATGCCACAGTGTATCAACTTGAAGATGAGCAATTTATCCCAAATCTCTCTGGGTATTTAAAAAAGAAGAAAGAAATCAAACCCAACTCTTAAATAGTAATTGCGAACCTGGCGTTTTGAACTTGGTGCAAATATTATGCACAATATCTCGTCTAAATCAAACTGAACAGTTGGATTTTGGGTCGAGTGGCGGAAAATCATGAACAAGTGCTTCTGATCTCAATACGTAGTTGTATTCTGTATTTATTTCCAATATTGGCAATTCACTTTTTGATAATTCATGCTAAATAAACATACGATACGGATCACCGGCTGAATTTCCTGCTCATGGAATGGAATTTGAATTTAGATTCGGATTTTTCCTGCCTCAAAATCAGAGCTCCTGGTACTGAAACTGAAGCGCCTGATTTACTCGTAGAGCCATGGGTCTTCGACACTCTTCCACTGGGTCAGTTCTTGGGGTTTGAACCAAAGGGCGATTTCCTTGTTAGCTGACTCGACTGAATCGGATCCATGGATGATGTTGCGGCCCACTTGGATGCAGTAGTCTCCGCGGATGGTTCCGGGCAGTGACTGGGCAGGGTTGGTCTCTCCCAACATCTGACGTCCCGTTTTCACCACGTTCAAACCTTCCCAAACCTAAGCAGAGCCAAAGAAACATTCAGTATTAGAACTTCACAACGTAATAATGCGCTAATACTTCTTCGCCAAGCTGCTGCAGCGGCAGTGTGTTATTCAGGTAACAGAGCATGTATTCCCATTGTGCCAAGCTACAATTTAAAATTTAAAAAAACAAATCATTGGCTGAAATATATCTGCTTCGTCCTTGCTACCCTTATCCATTTTTCACTGTAATTGAAATATCCTACCAAAACACCGGGTTGTCGAGTCTCGTGTCAGTATATTAATATTTCCTGTATTCAACTGAAACTTAATTTGCCGATAAAATAAACGGCGTAATCGGCACAAAAGTCATGGAATTTTATGACAGAAACAAGACTTTTGAAGAAGTCACGGGTCACGGGCTTATACAGAATTAATTTCCAATATTGGAATTGTAATTAAATGCATCTGTAAACCGTAAAGACGAACTGAGAATACCGAATACCGTTGTGGGTGCTATGACCGAAGACCAAAATTTAATCTGTAGGTTGACTTACCATTGGAACAACGGGTCCACTGCCCATGTACTTGATCAAGCCGGCGAAGAAAGGCTTGGTGGCGAGATCGGCGTAGTGCTTCTTCAACAGGGACTCTTCAGCCTAAAGTGCAACGTGACAAATTGATATCGAATTAGATTAGAAACCAATACGTATAAGTTCTACATAAGTTCAAATCAAGCTTGTATATCCTCAAATTACACCAACTGTTGTGGATAAAAATACCCACTAGCCGAAGCCGAACCTGGCCCTGGCATGCATGTATTACGTATGATTTCCTTATTATCCACATATGTATATATATATATAAAATAATCATATTTTATGTTACAGAAGATTTCAGAATTTCATAATTCCTATTCATATACTCCCATTGCGTATTTCACAATCATTGTGCCTGCACATACACACACGCACATTTAGCATTCATGGATTGACATGAAACAAATAAAAGACCCAGCACCCAGCTACGAACCAGTAGTTCTTTCTTACAGGATTACAGGATATGGGATATTGGCAAGCTCAATCATCTTGAAGTTATTGTGAATTCACAAAAAAACATCTAATACTCGAACAATGAAGCATTAATTTATTTTGGTACAAAGACAACATTGTCTTTGTACCAAGGAATGCATTCGGCCGTGCTTAACCGAATGTAAATGCTTCCTACTTTGCAGACTGCATACTTACTCAATATTGAATACAGACGGATTACAAACAAGTATTTAGATTATTCTATTCAGCATGTATCTTCCTCACTCCAACCAGCCAAACAGACAGACTCCAGCCCAGCCAGACTACACACAATGCACAACCTCAAATTAACCTTGCTCTCTATTACTGCAGCACTCATGTGTGTCAAGTGGAGAAGAACGTGGCAAAAAAGCATGGTTTTATCCAACTCATCAAAATATACCTCTGCAAAATCCTCTATATTATTCGCACTTTAATCATGCAGGAAAATACGGCAAGAGGATGGATCAATATTCTTAACACATGCTCATGGTCCATGGTCCTACCTACCGGCTATATGGTTTATTAATTTGCAACATTTCAGCTCGGCATGTATGCAGAATACAGAATGAAATGAAGCCAAAAAAATGATTCAGAACAGAAAACGAAACCATGCATGCCTTCCTTATACAACATCAGGGTACATCGGATTAGCTATTATTAGGGGTTAGCTAAAGCTATATTGCTTTAGCCATTTTTAGTTTCATAGATCTTATTATTGTTTAGCTATTATTATTTTAGCTAATTATTGTTTGGCTATTTTGGCTACCTATATCAATTATTGGTTTAGCTATAATGGCATGGAAGGCATATAATTAGTACATTATACTGAGCTTTGACAGAATTACGAATACTAATTCCTTACCCATTGCATCCTGATAGCGACGAGCTTGAAACCCTTCTGTTCGAATCTCTTGGTCACCTCACCCACGAGTCCACGTTGGACACCGTCTGCGACAAAATTAGAATTTATGTTGTAGATGCATTAGATACATTGGGTATGGGTATCCATGTCACGTGTGATCTACGGTTTTCATGAATTTACAATTAAGATTTACCTACAGCCCTACGGCGACCAGCTTTCGTAGAGAGGCCACAGAAGCTTTCACGCAAATTAATAACAAACTGAAAACCCCGATTTCAAGTGCGAGGCCAATCAATTGCTTTTACTCGTTGCACATCCTCTGACTCTGACTCGAATGCCGCACGTGAAACCCGGTTTGTAGTTTGCAGCTACTGGCTAGTAATAATGCTTGATAGCTGTGATTTGTGATATGAATGAGTTACCTGGCTTGATCATGATGAATGACCTCTCACGTTCGGGTGCGTTTGCCATTGTTGAGGTTGAAGGTTGATATGGACAGGTAGCCGGGTCGTCAGAGAGAACTAACGTGACTGTGAGCAGGACGGAGAGAAGAAGTAAAGTGAAGGCGAGGAGAGAGCGTGCAGAGGTCCACGTGAACATCATCATCCCCAAAATCGATGCTGTAATCTCTGTTCAAGGCTCAGCTAAGCTCAGGCTCAAAGCTCAATTCTGGGGACTGACTATTTGTCCGACTCCTCCGACCGCTCTCCGACTCCTCCGACCGGTGTTTTTTATTCCTCCGACCAA
>JAQFXY010000573.1:0-22745 GCA_034693865.1 Ceratophysella sigillata | reverse complement strand
GTGACGGACAGACGGACAGACGGACAGACGGACAGACGGACGACCGGAGTATCCCATAAGACCTTTCTGGTCTAAAAATTGCCACTGAAAAGTACAGAAAGAAAAGTTCATAAAATGTCGTATAAATTCGTATTTCAATATCGATGTTTGTAGGCATTGAACAGAAGATGATGAACGCTTTCCCTTGTTGCTCTCGCGGATGCATCTACACGGGCATTGTCTACCTGGCTTTTCTCTGCGTCATTCCTGGAATAATCGGTGCATCATTGCATCATCCTTCCTCAGATCCAATGAGATTAGATGGAGGAAGACTCTTCTACATTAACAACCCAATCGGAGGGCATGAGATGAGTAATTGGGAAGAAAAAGGAAAACCTTACAAACTTGAAGAATATTTGAATACCAAATCATTCAAGGAATGGCTTGAGCCAATTGGACAATTTGAGGTGAATTTCCCTGAATTTATTGGAAACAGTTATCATGCAAATAGGGAATGTAATATCGATTTTTTCGATATATCTAAATCTAGAAATATCGGTTGATTTTCTAAAATCAAATATCGAATTGATATCAAACCCAAACATCGGAATATCGAATTATCGATTTTGCAAATATGCAATTTGGAATCATATCGCTTTCCCCTCATATCTAATTATAAATTACAGTCACCATCTGGTTCTTCGGATTCGGATTGGGAAGCAGGAACTGGACAAACACTTGACGCAAAGTCGGAGTACAATTCCGTCAACTTTGCCCTCGAATCGGTATGCTCATTTTTAGTGAATAAATGAAAAAGCTAAGAAATAACCAATTATTTATCCAGTAGTAGTGAGAGTGAGAGTAAAAGTAAATAATTCATTTTCCTTTCTCTAGCCCATGCGATCGCGCAGGACCGGTAGTAACGGCAGATCATCCCTCTCAATAGTGAATCCACTAGACGTGCTTCGTAAAAGTCTGCTAATGGAAATATCCCGAAGAAAATTGGAACTGGACGAGAAGCAAAGGAAGGTCAATGCTGAAATATTGAAGAACAAGGGCAAAAAGTAATTGATATCTCACAAAGTGTTACAGCCGAGTTCCAACAAAACTTAAAGAATAATTTCCTACCAATAACAAGCAGCAACCTGGTACATCACTCACTAAATAAGTTTGTTCATTGATGATTTGGTTATTCTTAATCTGGATGATTCTTAATTGGTAGGTTTACTGTAATATAAGCGAACCATTAATCAACAAGTAATACACAATTTTAAACGGATCGTATAAATATGTAGTTAAACCGAAGTGAAAACTACGTAACTTTTAGCATGAATACTGAAACCAGTCTGTTTTCATCTCCATATCAAACCATTACTGGCACAAATAATCATTGCGCTGTGCTATATATATGTAGATGGAATGGTGTATAAAATATTATAAAATAATAGTATGTGGACTTCAATTGAATATTTACAAACTAAATATTTACAAATTATTTCATCATGTTGTAGTATCTGTATATATTTAGTAGGTACCGATCCCAGTGCATTGTTCTTACAGCAATCGGCGATAACAATAACCGTGAAGTACCAGTTTTCACTTCCATATCTTCATATATTTACAATACGGCGGCGAACGGTAAATGGAGATCCTACTTATAAAGCTGGATATACAAAGTGTCCACGATCAATCATAGCGGCCAAAGTTAAAAAATGTAGAATTATTTTATTGTGGAACGCATTATTTAAAAAGCTTGTGGGCGCTAATGTAAGAGTTTGGATCCTAAATCTACAGTAGGTACACAACGGCCTTGCACTCTTTGTTCGTGTGTCTTACTGAATGATAAGAACCAGATAAGGGACCTTTCACTACTTTCACTGCCACTGCCTGGTTAATAGCACTTTGCGCTCTAACCAAATCCTGATTTAGAGGCTTTCCATTTTAATTCAACAGTAGTACATTGCATATCTCATCGTAATAATTCAGACTTGACGTTCTCACATTGAAACGCACTACATTACCCTGAAACACGTATCTCCTAATTCTAAAACCGAATTAATGTTGCGGATATTTATAGTATTACATTTTTTACATGCTCTCTGATATGTATTTAGTAGTATATAGAATTTTTTTACAAATTAAGTTCAAAATAGCATCGTTATTTGCTTCAAATAATATTACGTATTGATAGGTACACACGGTTCACAATTCCCAACGTATAATTGTGAAATTATGACTGAAAATAACAAAGTCTAGGATCCCAATCCCATATGCGGAGCTACGTTCACGGCCATAAACATTACAAAAGTCGTAACGAGTGTTTAAACATTCCTATATTTAGAACTTAGAATTGCT
This sequence comes from Ceratophysella sigillata, assembly GCA_034693865.1. Classification (NCBI taxonomy): domain Eukaryota; kingdom Metazoa; phylum Arthropoda; class Collembola; order Poduromorpha; family Hypogastruridae; genus Ceratophysella; species Ceratophysella sigillata. Next base: position 20,411 of record JAQFXY010000573.1, on the reverse strand, counting down.
GAACTAGCATCATCGTGCTTCGTGATCAGCAGATTTTATGCGAGTCAGCTACGCTCAGCAGCAATTTGCCATGATTTAGATTTAAGCAGTTCAAAGTTCACAGACGGAGAGGAGAGGAGACTCATGAAAATATAATCTACGTACAAAAGAGCCCACATACAATAATTCTGCTAGTCTCAGTCTAATGGCTAATTCTCTCATTCTCATTTGAAATCATGAAATACACTTTGGCAAATCTTATGTTATCGTTAGGCTCTATTCACAATAATTATACATATTTCCCTACTTGCTGAAATGCTGAACTCCCCAAGTCCATAGTTCAACCAAGAACATTTCTAGGAAAGTCGAAGCAATTCGTGAATACATGTATGATACTGGCAACGGCAACGGCTCGTTGTTTAACAGAACACCAATATTTCATAAGTGTAGAAATATAACTCATTCATCATTCGTAACAAATAAAACTTTGTTTATGGATTTGGATTGGGATTGGGATGTCGACCTGCCCTCAACATACTAAATACACATAAATAGTATTCAACTTATTTATTATTTTATTGCTATACGTGAAACAAAAGGTTCCAGCAGCTGATGTAAGAAGCATTGACAATTTAATACATACATGAGTTCAGGAAGAGTAAAAGAATTATCACGAAGAATATTCACAAAATTCATTTTCACACTTCCTCTAGCGTAGGGACCTTTGCTTTTCATTGTTTAATTCCAAAAGCTAGTCTACATATACCAGTCTTAAAAGCCATCACTGCCAGACTACTATAATATCGTTGTAATACATAGTAACGGGATAGGGATGTCGTAACAACGCAAACAATCTTTAGTGGTGTAAAGTAGATACTGAATCGAGAGACCTCATTGAATCGGAGGCTGAACCAATATTGAAGCTCTGCTGCACGCGACAGGTTGCATTTTTGCATTATTGCACTTACTTGCAGTAAGTTTGAGGTTCGGCAAGGCTGCTAGTGCTTGCGGAATTGGGATTGGTCGGTAAGCTCACGTTCGAATCAGAGCAGAGTGGGAACAAAAAAAAAGAGAAGACACGTCTATAATAAATAAGTCAAGAGAGTTTCTCCAAGAAGAAGACCAAAGACAAAGCGAATCATAGGAATTACTTACATTACATGATGGGCGACACAGTAGAGCGAAGGACGCCAAAAAAATTTCTGATTGCCAGATTACAGATATTAGCACTTTGCATGTGGAGGATTGAATTGAATTGACAATCAACAATTGAGTGATCCAGCTAAACTCCTGTCTTGTGTTTGTGTGCCAGACTAAAAAGTTGCTCCTACTTTAGCATGGTGAAGTGAAGACAGTCAGCCAGTGACTTAGTGACCATTAAAAGGTTGACATCAAGTGGCGAGTGAGAACATAGACTGCCTGTTCTGTGTATCGTCAAGTGTGTTATTAGTGGAGGTGGTGGACAGGAGAAGAAGGACCGGCAACTTTGTCATCGGTCAGTATCCCGTCACTAGTCACAGTCACAGTCTCAGCCTCCATTCATACTCAGCTCTGTGCGTTGATGCGTTGTATGATGTAAGTCATAAGTCATAATTTATTCATGAATGTGTTTAAGTAAGCTACATGTGAAGTAAGTACGTACCTATGCATGTAAATGTAAATCATGTCATGTTAGTATGAATTATAGTAGGATGTGGAAACTTGAAACAAAGTACTAGAGCGCGAGGCATGGCATGGTACATGAAATAAAGTCAAAAGTTGCAAGTGTGTTTTAATTTTTAGTTGGATTTTACTAATTCTTTTACGGAAACTAAGTGATTTTTTTTCTTATTTTACAGTTGGCATTGGCGGCCGTAAATCTTTAAGTGCTGGCGTATTGGATAGTCCAGCTAGTCTACTCTGTAATGCTGTATGGGTCTACATTGTAGACGGGATACTCAGCTCTCGGTCTACTACGGCTGATGTTTTACGGTAAGTTCCCCGGCATTACTTACAACTCAAATCATAATCATGATGCGAATAAAATACCTGCCGAATTCAAAAATACAGACTGAATGCAAAAATACCGGCTGAATGAAAAATACCGGCTGAATATTTATTAAACCCGTCTATACCCAGCGCGAAAAACGACGCTTCCCAAGTGTTTACATTTGTAAACTTGCCACATTTGCCGATTTATCTTACACATAGGTCCAGAAGTTTACATATATGTAAACCACAATGTTGCCGTGCCAGCTATGATTAGTTTACGAATCAATTTTTATTATTACCAGTAAGCAAGTATCAGAAATCATCATAATAAAAAATTTTAAGATGATTTAATCATGGACGGCCATAAGCAATACGCTACGAGGTACCGGCAATTGCTAATATACAATAGTATGGCAACATTGCGTTGTTGGGCTTGCGCAGTAGCGGGTTTACAATCGTAAAACTCTGGTGGCGCGGCGCACTGAAGGATTTTTTCATGTTTTAGCGTCTGCTTTATTTTCTAGAAGTCGTGTATGATGTTCCATCTATTTGCAATTTGCAATCAATGATAATTAAAGTAGAACTCCTTAGCGGAGGATTAGCAAAAAATCCCGTAGATATTGCTTCGCAGATGGCAAAATGGCAGTGAGTCAAATTCAAAAGTTTACATTTGCACAGTTTGGCATAGACGGGTTAAATATATGAACCGACAACCATTTTCAATAGATTAACTAATTAGCTACTATGGTACGTGGAATTATACTTCTACATCCCTTGAAACTAATAAACATGCACTCTGCACTAGAGGTACTCTGTAACGTGCATTATTGTTAAAATCCATTATTTGAACAAGTTATTACTTTTTTTGATTTTGTTTCTGGGTTCGAAAGGAAGTATGCTCAGATAAACTTATAAGGTCGTAATTAGAAAAAGTCGAGATATATATCAATGATTTAATCAAGCCAACCTAGATGAACCTGGATCCTAGCTTGTCAACGTATTATTACGTGGAAGTTTTACAACAAACCAAAAAAAATTGGATTTTATCGGAACTTAGTGTCAGGGTAGCCTAACCCAAGTTAAATTAAGTTAAAAATATATAATTACTAGTTAAAACACGGAAGAGAGATTCGGAGGAAATTCTGCTATTGATGAAAGAATTTGCACCTGTGTGGTGGAATACTTAGTTGAACAGTAATTCCTACGTAAATATGAATATGCTGCTGTTTACTGTTGAAGTTAATATTTCGGTGCCCGTCTTAGTTGAGCACAATGGTTGCATGACGAGGAGAGGGTGGTTCTTCTTGGCTACGAATTTATTTTTTGTTTTGCTGACTCAGTGGAAAAGTTAGTCTTAATCGGTGTCAGCCTTTTTCGTTTGACGATATAAATGTAGCTATCAGCGATATACCTATGCGGTTAATGTACTACAACTTTTAATTACACCTTTGAATTTTTCAATTAATAATGATTAATAATAATATTTATTTTATTTCTTTATTTAAGATTTGCCTACCTTATGGGCTGTTCTACTGCACAAAAACTGGAATTACAATATTGAAATACATTTAAATCTTGTAACCTGCCGAAATTGGAATACTGGTCGAGCGTGAGTATTTCACTTAAGTGTTAGTCAGCTTAAACTGAAGTTGATTCCGTCATGATTAATCTTCTCTACTTCCAGATATAGTAAACAGAAAATCAATTACCCTTTCACCCAACGGGAAAAGTGAGATCGATGATCGATGAACTTAATAGGTAATTAATATGTTCAGACTAACTTAATGGTTTTCTACTGCTGTATGATGTAATGCTGTATGCTCAAAGTTCAGTTCTTGTTAAGTATATTTCAATTGTTAACAGATAAGGGGAAAAGAAGATCGTAAAATATACAAGACGGAAGATGGAGAAGAAATTGGATCCTAAGAACCTAATTCCACATATTTTCCTTCCCGTGGCTCTGCCTGGATATGTCGACAACATTGAACAAGTTGAATCAGAAATAATTGTCCAGTTTTCAGATGTTATTTGTGAATTTGAACGACAGCACACTAATCTACCCGAAGGTTTTCTCACTGAAATCGTCAGGGCCTTCACCACCTGGGCCGCTATCCAATCCCAAGATGATCCAGACTACAAATTGATTTCACGAAGCATTGAAGATTTGGGCGGTGGCGAATTTTTTCCATTATACATCAGATCTCAAAACACGGGGTTGCTCATTTCAGTTCCACCCGATGTATCTAATATCCCTTCAATCAATGGTCAACAACACGTGTCAAGTGGGGATGTAGTAATGGAACGGGAAGTGGCATTTGTATCAACGTTTCCAGCAAACCAAAAGTCAACCATCGTTACCTCTGCTAGAAGGGAATTAGGTGGAATCTTTCCCACAACTTCGGTTACAGTCCCAAGATCCAAAATATTGAAATCGTCCATTTTTGCTAAGAACTTGAGTTGCCTGACGTCGGAGGCTTTATCAGATGCCATGCCTACTATCTTGAAGGCTTCTTCCACTTCAATCGAGGTCCGGGAAGTCTCTGACACGGTCTACATCTCGAAATGGCTCACAGCTGTCCTTATGGACGAAGAGAGCAGAATGACAACGAACCGCCAAGTACCACGTGTAATGAAGAAAATAAGAGACAACGTCGTTTTTGAAGAAGCAACAATTCTGCCGTTTAGGCGCTCTGGAATTTGGATGACGATTAAAGTAGTATTGCAAATTGCACTAATTCAGATGCATGGTCAACTCAGCGGGTTTGTGCTGTACAAGATGATGATTCTGAAGTTCCTGTTTGTATTCCTCAAACGAGTCTCCGCCGTCTCTGCACTAACAACCACGTCAATGTCTGACACTGTCGGTCTATTTCTGGAAATGATGGGAAAAGTGGCGCGGAGAAGTCGAAAGCTGCAACTGTATATAAAGGAGCAAGTAGACTACAGAGACCCGATCTCGGATTTCCTCGTGAGTACATTCGAAGAGCTCATGAAAGAATCGGCAGAAATCATGAAGGATATACAAAAGAACCTGAAGAAGTATTGGGAAACCGTAATGGAACGAGAGAAAGCGATTTCAGAGTTTTATGTAACCAATCCAAAATTGTTCCTAGAGCACAGACTGAACAGCAGATCTTCTGCAGAATGGTACCTGCTGGATTATCTTGAAATGAAGAAGCAGATTTTCATTGAAATTGGGAAACAAATAAAGCCACATCCAGCATTCCTACTCCGTCATTCCGATCACACCAAGTTATTGGCCGTTCACGAATTAGCTGGAGACATATCACAGAAGGGACAAGAGTGTGTGGGATCTATCTTATTCGATTTTGAAACTAACGTTAATCATTGGGATACGTTAATTGATCTCGAAGATGGTATCTACCTTTGGACCATTTTTCAGCTCTACACCGTCCAAGCCCGTGTTTTCTATGCTAAGGATCCAGTTGGATACAGCCGGATGGTGATCACTTGTCTTAAAATTATACGGTTGTGGGATAAACTTACAATTGAAGGATTTCCCATTCTGGCCGAATATCCACCCGGAATTAGTGTCAACTTTGCTGAAGATTTGATCCTACCAGAATATCAAGATATGGAGATTTTGCTAAGCTTAGAAAATTACTTCCATGACCGAGAATCAGCAGCAAATCCGAAATTCCCATCTTTAATTCAGGAACAAGAAGTTTCCTCAAATTCTTTCGCTGTTAGGTTCGCAAGCACATCGCCCAAGATGTTATCTGTTCGAGATCATTTACTGGAATGGGGAAATAAGCAAGAGGAAATCAAACTAGCTGAAGTTCATGAACGCAGAATCGAGTGCGAAAAACTTAGTCTTCAAATCGGGACTTTGGAATGTGAGTACGTGGTGGACCGTTGGAAACGCAGTCACAATCCCAAGTGTCCACGATGCATTTTGAGCAAACGATACAAAAAGTACCAAGTGGACGTCTACGAACACCCATTGCCCAACAATGTGGAAGAACAGAATGCTGTCATGTTCGAGTTGCTGATTCCAAATTCGATTGCTGTTCTTCGAGACCTGGTCTACCTGTTTGGGAACCGAGTTATCCACACAGTTCAACATGATGACAAACCACTGTATGGCCCGTGGTCAGCATACGCTCAAGTTAGAGGTAACAGTTTACGCCAAATGCCGTGGTTAATCAATCTGCTCAGCACGAAGAAGCTGTTTTTGGACACGCACTACAAGGCCCTTCATCCCACGAACCCCGATTCTGATTTTGTGAAGCAAAACGGCTACACCTGTCATTACGGATACCACTACGTGACCGAGAATGAAGAAGTTAAAACTCTTCTTCTTCATTCAAGTGGCAGAGATAAGCTGAAACGGGACTGCACATTTAAGGCCACTAAGAAGAGCCCTTATTCCAACCTTCAGTGGGCGATTGATGGAAACCGCTATAGTTCCAATGAAGTGTTAGCAAAACAAAACGAATGTCATCCGGACATATCGTTCGTTGAATTTGTCGAGTTTGGATCCATGCGTTGTCACTATGCTCTCCAGATCAGAAACATTTTTCGTTCATTAACTTCAATGTCGTTATCTCTGAAGAACGAATCAGTATTCAATTTGATGTGTCAAACCCTATGGCAAGCTGGTACAAGACAAGGCCACAGCATCCTCCGGGAGGCCCATCAAGACTTTGAAGATTCCATCTTCATAGAAGAATTGCTACAAATAGTTGCAGATATTCATATGAAGCATTCGAACAATTGGAGAGATCATTACGTTCTTCTCGTCATAGTTCAGCTTGCTCTGCGAGTCATTACAATCTATGGCTCTCGAGCAGGACACAAGATCAGTGGAATGGCAGTACATCTGTTGGCCGAGTGTCGAAGAGTTTCCGTAAGCTGGTCAGAACAAATTGAAGCAATCCTCGCCACTATGATCAATGCACCCAGAACTGAGATAGACGCCCTGCGGCTGAAGCTCGTTGAAATTAATGTTTGCACTGCACAAACCTTCTCCATGAAGTCCTTGACAATACTTGAAGAGCTTATGAGTGATCCGGTGACTTTGCAGTGCTGGCTATCTTCTCTAGCTAAGATTTACGATAACCTGGTGCTCATTGTGTCTGGACAAAACCTGAACCGGGAGAAGTTGTTGCAGCAAATTCCAACTTTACAAAACTTACTGAGACGAGTACAAGAAACTGCTATTTATATGGGCGGCTTAATAGCAAAAATTTTCTATCGGAATCCCTCAGCCTTGAACTTATTTGTAAAAGCTCACTATCGAGGAGCAAAGTCGCTCTTCGAGAAATGTGGTGAACCTGATTGGGGCTTCTTCCAGATTGCACCGCACGTATACTACAGTGAGCTTCGGGAGGTTGGAATGTCAAAGACCTGCTTAGAAAAGACAACTCTGCAGATGGACACAGTTGGAGGTGGCTTCCTAGTGAACGGATTTCCGGTCTCCTACTTGCCAAGTTACATCGAGGAGCACCATGATTTCCAGCGTACCTTTCCCACCAAGTCCTTTGAGGTGCAACCGTATCAGAGTTTTCAGATTGGAAGAATGATTACGAAGAACAGATACCAAGAGTCCTACTATTCGTTCTACCTTCAGCAGGACAAGAGTCTGATTATTACAGAGCATTATGGAGAAGACCAGAAGGAGCGGCAGCTGGTTCCTCACAGATACTTGAAGGGGAATGTGCCCTTCCGTCTCGTCGAAAACTTTACTCATTGGCTATGCTACAAAACTTGTAACACAAAGACGCAAACCAAATCCAAGCGTGAGTTGGAAAAGATAGAATTTTTCCACCGTGATCCAAACTATCCTTCTAAGCTCACTTGCGAGCATCCGTCTTACGTTCTGGATATGAATACAAAAAAACTCACTGAAGTTGTAAACGGTCGGATTGCACGTTCTGTGGTCGACATCAAATCGGAAGGATTTAAGGAGATTTTGAAGACAACGCAAAGACTTGAGCATGACTACCACGTAATTATGTTGCACGAGAAGAAGGAAGATGGAGACCATTTTACAGTCGAGCTTCCGAGGATGGGTCTCCGCTTCAATGTGACGAATATGCATGAAAGCTCTTATCAGAGCAGGAATACACGACGCCAAGGAATTAATCTGATTTCTCAAGAATACCGGGGCATGAAAGTGGCACAAAATCAAAAGATTCAAACATTGATTGGACTAAGAAACGCACTGTTAATCGAGGACGCCAATGTCATGAGTCCAGCTAAGCTGAATTCCATTCTTTTAGTACCACATGGTACTCCGATTGTTCATGGAGATCATGATGTTCAGATTTGTACTGAAACCCTAAGAAATCCTCCATTCTTCGCTTATGAAGGTACGTTTAGTAAATACGGAATAATTGTGTGCTACAATAGCTCTGATCAAGTTGGTTCGCCGATCGCCGGAATTAAAATGTTTGAACGTGTGAATTTTGCACTTTTTTGTAACGTTTATCACAACTCCCTATTAACGCTTCTCAGTATTATTAATTAGTATTATAATATTATAATGCTCTGTCCGGTCATGCTGGACCGGCCGGACTATTATCGAGCGAATAAGTAATTCACGTTTTTATTTTTTGTTGTGTCTGTAGTTGATGACAAATTGCGTCAACTTAAAGGAGGTGAATGTCAAGCTGGTTGGGTTTTTCTGAGTTTACTCCACGGACTCACTTCGTCTCCGCTTCCGGATCCCTTCACTCTTCTAACTGGAACAGAAAGAGCATTCCAAATTCTCCAAAGCGGTAATTCTTGGTCCTGTTCACCTTACGACGAGGAAACTTTGAAAAACTTTGGATACATTCTGCAGTTGGTCCCAGAGCGCGTCCCATATCCACCCAATATGATGACTATGGAAACAGTCCAGTGGCTTCCTAATATTTCTCCCTACATTTTACACGATGGATACTTACTTCTAATTAAAAAGTTGGTTGAAGATTCTGAGCGATTGAACTTCTTGTTTCCGGAAAGCGAGAATTCGTCTGAAAACCTTCTGATGATTAATAATTTGACCCGTGCCAGTGAAGAACTTTGTCTCCGGGCATATTGGCGAAGGATCGCCATTAGCACCGAAGCTGGAAGAATTTCAGGTCATTTTGATGAACAATTTGACGTCAATTCAGCTCCTCCTGTTTTTGCAGTTTCACTTGTGGAACTCAACTCGAAGATTGAAGTTATGGACTCGGTTTTGCAATTATCTCAACTTGGACACAGTTGGAGCTTTAGTCCTCCCTTGCCAAACTCATCTGATCTTCTGAAAGAGCTGCTTCTCACCGGAAATGATCTAAAAGGGATTTATCCAAATCTATCATTCCCAACTAAAGAATCAGTCAAGTATTGGTCGGATTTGAATTTCCGAGATTTCTGGCTGGACTTGTACAATTTGGCACGACTTGCCAGAAAGAAGCATTTGGAGTCGGAATGGATTCATATTCTCACATTTTATGCGTTCAAGGGTGACGTGGACATAACTCAGCTCCTTCTTCTGCACACAATCGCTGTGAATCCTCACTTGTTCAAGTCCATCGATCCCCCCGACTATGAAGGTTACACGTTGACAAACGAATGCGAATTTAACCTGGTCAAAGTCAGAGACTACTTTGCATCCTCCGCCATGGAATTTGAGTGCTATTTGGACATACATGCCGATCAAATGGTGGATATTGAAGATGTGGAGGAATTCGTTGACAGAATGAAGCCGATCCACGAGTCATTAGTTGAAGAGCAGATAGATGAACTGGCACAATTAGTGAGTGACAGTTGGCCTATCAGTAACTGCGATGTCCTCTTCGAAGATGACAAGGGAGAGAGATATGATGTTATAAACTACAGGGAAGCTCTACCTCAAATCAATTTGTGGCTAAAGGCCTGGTTTCAAAATAGCCAGCTGGCTCAATTCATTAAGAAAGTGGAAGAAATTGTGAGCTCCATGGTTGAACTGAAGCATTCTCGTGAGCAGTATACTGACATGTCCAAAGAGCTTTTGAAAGGAGGACAAACCAAAATCAAAGAATTAAAGGAATTCTGCCGGGACTCCACTCTTTTCACTATAAACCTCGAAGAGCTTATTGTCGAGCGAGACGAGGGAACGATTGATTGGATTCTCTTTGATGAATGTGCAAGACTATTTGATCGCAAACCCAAAAGTCCCACAGTGAGCAAGGACAAGTCAATTTCAACTAAACGGCATCCAGATTTCCCCTTGGACTCACGAGATGTTTGCCCTATTTTGAATGAGTACATGGAAGACCTCCGGAACAGTTGGATCGAGTATCACCGTGACCTCGATGATTGCACAGCTGAAGGATTTAACTTCCCAAGCACTCAAAAACTAGAAAAGGACTTAAAGTTCCATCGGACTAAAGCACTTGAGCAATGGGAGGTCATCAAGGGTAAGCTAACTAAAATTAAAACATTCATTTTCGTTTCAATTGTATTTTTAATTTTTTTAAAATTTAAACCATGAATCAAATATTTTGTTGTTGTAGGAATTTTCTTCCCAGCCCCTTCGTCGATTGACTATGTCGCAAAGCAATTGATCAGTGCTCAACTTTATCCACGCATAACCCCGGTAACTCTGCTGCCACTAATATGTCAACGTGACCCGGAATCTGAGTACATGAACTACATTGTTAACCTGATCGGGAGCTACGCTGTACTTCTTACCAAGGAACAACAGGCCGCCAGATGTGTACGATACTTTGGAAAGCGAAAGCGAGGAATGGGTGTGCATGATTTGGAGCTAAAACACGAACTGGCTAATCCTGGTCATGTCAATTGGAATCCGGCAGAGCGACCTGAGTGGCTCCTCTTTGAGATAGAAAATGATTTGATGGTTCGTGAAACGCAATCCAAAGTGGCTGAGAAAATGGAGAATCCGGAAGACGACGAAAATGCACTTCTGCAGTTAAACATGGGAGAAGGAAAAACAGCAGTCATAGTGCCCCTCCTCGTTCTTTCATTGGCTAATGGTGACCAGCTGGCTCGGGTTACTGTCCTCAAACCCTTGTTCCACATTAATCAGAAGGCTCTTCTATGCCGAATCGGCGGATTGGTCCTCAATCGTCGTCTCTACAATTTTCCGTGTCGACGGGACTACATTCTGGGAAGAAATGAAGCTCGTGCGGTTCTGAAGGTGTACAAGGAATGTCTTTCAAAACAAGGTGTTGTTATTTCACTTCCCGAATACCGGCTGTCATTCTTGTTGAAGGGATATGAGAAGTGTAGGAGTGAAAACTTTGAAGAGGGTGGAGATATTCTCAAAGTACATGAGTGGCTTCTGGAAAATGCCCGTGACATCCTTGACGAGTCTGATGAAATTCTTCATGTCAAATATCAGTTAATCTACACTCTCGGAAAACAAGTAGATGTGGGTGGGGGCTGTTTGCGATGGATTATTATTCAAAAGCTTCTGAAGTTGGTACCGAAGCAAATCGAGAATTGTCTGGCGAAATACGGCAGCAGCATGGTAGAGATTAAACCCAGGAAGCTTGGCCAGAAGTTTCCTTACTGTCGTCTCCTGAAATCCGATTGCTATGGAGAATTGGCCACTGCAATGGCTATTGAAATAATTAATGGGCATGCTGGAATTCAAATTCCCGAGATTATTTCGGGGAAACGACAGCAGCTGCTAACCTTCCTCACCGATGAAAAGGCTGGCAAAGAAGTATTTCAAGAAATTTTTGAATTGTATAAACAGGATTCTCACCGACAAACCCTCCTTATTATTAGGGGAGTCTTGGGCTGCGGTAAGCAATATACCAATCAGTTATTGCCTTCTTAGAAAGTACACAGGTTAGTTTAATTCTACCTAATTTGTTTTTGTGCTTTTCTATTTCAAATTGCAGGAGTTCTTAGTACGGCTCTTTCGAAGAGATGGAGAGTGAACTTCGGGGTAAACCCAACCGGATTCCGAAGAATGGCTGTTCCATTCCGTGCCAAAGATGTCGCAGCTGAAAAAATCGGTAATATTTTAATTCCTTAACACCAGAGCAAGAATCACAGATACAGCGCATGTAACAAAATGTTTTTACCATTGAGCCGTAAACATAAAATTATTGGTTTTGTTTTGCAGAGTTTGGGCATCCCGATATAGCTATTCTGCTCACACAACTGTCCTACTATTATTCCGGTCTAACCGATGAACAACTGGAACACAGTTTTGTGCTGCTCTTCCTGCAGACTGATCCTGAGCAAGAGTATCAACGATGGATTAACTTGATACCCAAGACAGCCAAAGATCGCAATGTAATTGAATGCTTGACAGGTGTAAATTTGAAGGACTTTCATCAGCGAACAAATATATTGTACCCAGCCTTGAGAAAGAATATGAGCACTATTGACTTTTGGTTGAGTCAGGTGGTTTTCCCACAAGAGTCGAAACAGTTTGGTTGGAAAATTGGAACTTCCCCTTGGGATCTCTGTTCCAGCACTCCACATCCGACAACCGGCTTCTCGGGAACAAATGATTCCAAAATACTTCTTCCTAAAACAATCACGCAAAGAGATTTGCCAGAATTGCAAGGAACGAATGGTCAGGTTTTAAAGAATTTGTTAAGATCAGAAAATAATAACTACGAAGCCCTTCCTTTTGGCTTTACCGGGAACCAAATTCTAACCAAATTGACGCAGTCCAACATACGAGTTTTGCTTGACATTGGAGCTCTGATGCTGGAATTGAACAACGAACAAGTGGCTACAAGATGGTTACAACTGGTTGATGAAGATATTATTGAGGCAGCAGTATATTTTGATCAATCGGATAACCTCGTTGTGCTTCAACGTCATCAGAAGGCACCTGTTTCCCTGGAACTGTCAACATTCCGGACCCGTCTTGATCGGTGTGTCATCTATTTGGATGATGTTCATACTCGTGGAACGGATCTCAAGATTCCACCAGGAATGGAAGGAGCCGTCACTCTTGGAAAAGGAGTGACAAAGGATAAACTTGTTCAGGGTTGCATGCGAATGCGGAAGTTGGGACAAGGTTTGTACTCCTGGCTTTACAACATCAAATCAAAGCGTATTTTGAAATACATTTATGTACTTATATGTAAAAAAAAAAGTTTCCACTGAGTTTTTGTTATTTTATAGGGCACAACGTTCGATTCTGGGCTTCTCAAGAGGTTCACGACTCCATCATAACTCTGACTGGCCAAATACCTGTGGAAATTAAAACCAAAGATGGGATTAAGACAGTGTGGCACATTGGAACCAAGCATGTTCTCGAATGGTCAATTGAAAATAGTCGACTCGCTATTCAGGAGGGATTCATTCACTGGGCTAGTGCTGGTACATAAATATCACATAGCATAATGATCACATAAGCGTATGTATGAATTGTAGATTCTAATGTGATTCTTAGGTGTCTACCAAGCTCAAAAGTTGTCCTCACACGTCATCTACGAGTCCAGTCAAAAGTCGGACAATGACTTGAAACTTCTTGCCGAGAGTTGTTCCCTCAAAGAAACAATTGAATTGAATCAAATGTACGGAGATGTTCGGACTCTCAAGACACTTCCAACCATTGTCAAGTATCAGCTTAAGCGGGTTGAGCGGGAGTTAGGAAAGCATCTCAAGGCCCGTGGTGCGAACACAACTGGTAGTAAAACTCAAACGGATGTTTCAGACATTGTTGATTCATTTGGGAAAGTGGTTGTTGGATACTCGGAGAAATACGTACCAACGCTTACCCGTGCCTCTCAAGCCATTGACGAAGAGCAGGAGCGAGAATTGGAACATGAACTCGAGGCTCAAATGGAAAGACAGAATCCACCCAAAGTCAAGAGTCACGAACATCAGATTTCCGACGGGGTACTTCGCTTCATCAAATCAGGAGACTTGTTCGGAATTGAGAAATGGGCCCTGAAGCTTCCGCTTGTACTGAAGAATACACGCCTTTGGAAACACGCTCAGTCTGACACTTGGGGAAGGAATATTTACGTCTCACTGGATTTCTCCAGAGTTGCTAAGCAAGGAATGACTGGAACCAAGACTGAGGCAGTTGATCAGATTCTTAGGCCTGTTCACTGGTTTTGCTCCGTCTATCTCAATGAGAATAACAACGATGATTCAAATTTTGCCAAGCGAGAGGGAAAAACAATCCTGCTCCTTCTCAGCCCATTTGAAGTAAATCATTTTATGCCCATTCTTCGAAGTGGTAATTGCAGCGGAGTACTTCACATGTTCGCCCCAAGACTGGCACCAGACCAACAGACTTTGTACATGAATCCATGTCTTTGGATTCCTTCCCGGACAGCAGATTCTATGCCCGTTCTCCCGTCACTGAATCAAATGTTTCCTGGCTTCATGAATTCGAGTTTGCTCCTGTTTTCTGGCTCTTCGTACTTTAAGACTGAAGGAGAACAGAATGACTATTGCGTTTTCCATGGATTTTGCTTGAGACCAAGAACGAAAGCGGAAGAAGAGGTGTTTAGTCTGGGCGGGATTGTCAATGGGTTCCTCAAAGCTGGGCCTTTCCGAAAGCAGTTGGGCTATACTGATTGTCGCTTTCAAGAGAATCCGGAGGCCTTGATTCGAGGAATCATCGAGAAACGCTACGGAAACTTTCCGGTGGAGGCTCATATAGGACGAGTAATCTTTCATTGTGTGAAACCGTTGACTAGTGCTGAGAATGGTAAGTTTCTTGTATGCTCAGTATTTGGTTCCATTTGAAAAATTCAATTCATTCATTTAATACTTTTGTTTCAGTTGAGCCGGTTTTGACAAAGACAGAGTTACTTGACCTCCAAGTTCGCTGGAAGGAGGAGGACGGGGGCACGTTTGGATTCGATAAAATTTGGATTTAGTTCCACTCAATTATGGACCCATGTAATAAAATGTATTTAATATAGTTAATTGCTCTTATTTACGGTAATCCTATTCTCAGTGTTTATTCAGCCTATAATAAGCAGTCAACGAAAACTGTGCTCTAGGCTTCTTTAAACCAACACCAAATGTGCCTAATTATGTTGCGTTAGAATTTTATTTCCCAATGAAAAATGCCTGAGCCTGAATACCTGTTGAATGGGATATGGGATTATCTCCTTCCGATTTCGGCGTTCGACGACAATTGGGTAAGCGACAATTGGGTAAGCGACAAATGGGTACGGCGACAATTGGGTAAGATGTAGTAAAAATAATTAAACCAAGAATCCATAGTACCGTGTACCTACTCTTCCCCGATAGATAGGGTAAGCGGTGATATAGACAACAGTACACGATACATATACTTTCGGTAAAACTTAACAACAAAATTATTAACTGGCAATTATACCTAACAATTTAAACAATTTTAAAACTTGTCAAACTTTAAAACGGTAGGTAACACAGATGTTTGTATAAGTAGAGAAGACAATGAATGGTGAAAATAAATCGATTTCTAAGTTATCTAGAACATTGACAAGGTTGGTAGGAGGTATGGGAATGGATGTAAAAAAAGGCTGCTCAACGGGGAAGAGTAGGACTACGGTACTATGGATTGTTGGTTTAATTATTTTGACTGCATTATCTTGACGCTTACCCAATTGTCGTTACCCAACTATCGCTTACCCAATTGTCGTAGAATCCGATTTCGGAGCCTTAAAACTACATAGATAAAGTATCTGGCAATTGTTGTGTGCAGTACATTGAGACAAGGAAAAATTAGTTGTCAGTTATTAGAACCCGCTATTCCAATTTCAAGCAAATAATTCTTTCGAGCGTCAAGGCCTCCAAACCCCAGTTCAACTCGATCGACTTGACTATATTTCAATCAGAATCTGAACTCATAGTATGGTTGCTAATATATAATCACGCACATTTGGTGTTGATTTTCTAACAATTGGTTGTTACTACATAAGTTGGTATTATCTCTTAAGTCCTCCTCGCCATTTCTTGTCTATGCACTTTTAGTATTTTTAATTTGTTTATTTATTTTCTTCAGATATACTAATGATTTATTCCTGTCATGTTCTGAGCTTCTATTTTTGGCGAGTTCTATTTTTTTCTCCAGAAATGCAATTAATAACTTGTTACGTCCATAAGCGCAGTATTTTCCTTGTAAGCACATATTTTCAGGTGTTTTTGTTCCTACAGTGAAGTGCGCATATTCTGAAGTTTGAATTCTAAGAAGTGCCATAATGCTTTTGAAACTGAGTGCCTATTTAATATTACGTAAGTACCTACAACGTTTTAGATTATATTATGCAGACGAGATTATACATGTACCTACTACTTTTGTCATTATTGGTGCAGATGCTCAATACGCATAAAAATATATATTCTTGTCTGTAAAATTAATCATTAAATAAAATGATACTTTGAAAATCCAAGTTTGTACATTATCATAAATCAGCTATTGTATCTATGTAATTTGTGCTATGTAGGGAGGTGTCCTGTGTATGTACTTGCATGGCCTGCTGTAGGATACATATATGTACATATGTTGTACATTGTACATACATACATAACAGATACATTATAATATGAATAAACGCTTTTACTTCTAGCCAGTGCTCCAACATCCTCCTGATTCTGAATAACTTCCACATCGTTGCGTTGCTGGGTTTAATGGTATTTAGCTTTTAGGGTTTGAAGATAATGACAGTGCTTAGTACTACATATCTCTTCGAATTCGAATTCCATGTTCTACTGGTGGGACTTGATAATCGCAGCTATGTAGAAGAAGACAAATGACTATTCATGTACTTGTTGACAACTGTTGTACACATCAATGTAGGTTGTAAATTGTAAATGAGACAGTCAGACAGCAGACATATTTAGAAGGCAATAATTACAGTATATGTCTAGTATACATAGATAATCGTTTTTATAGACCACATATGGATGTAAATCTCAAAGGATAGGATATTTGACCTTGAGGGGTGTGTTTGTATTGGACTATTGGAATAGCTGGGTAGTGAACTGATATCAAGATTTGTATGTAAGAAGTGAAACGGAGATATGGATAAGGGAATTTTATAAGAACTCAACCACCGGTCTTTGAAAGGTCAACTGATTCAGCAACAACACAATCACAATTTGATGGCTGAGAGTGAGAAAGAGAAATTATCTCCAAATGATGTCGAAGGCGATCAAGCAGAAAAGGCGCGTTTATATTTCCGGTTATGTTATGTAAAAAAAATTCAAAGCGCCGAAACTGTTGTTTCAATTTTTCGTGAAGCTAGGGAGCATTTAAAAACCATAACCTAACCTGACCAGAATTTAAGATAGTTTGCGATCCTCCGACATCAATCAGTAGGTATAGTATAACCGCCGAGTTTTTAGAGAAAAAAGATCATGTGTAATGTGCATACAAATCCTCATGTTCGGAGAAATGGCAATATTTCGCAACATCGCATATAAAACGGCATTTCAAATTGGCATTGTCATAACTCATTCATAACATATCGTGTTGACTCAAAAAGGGAATACAATTCGATACGCACACGCAAGATGAGTCAATATTGAATTGAAGCATGCAATGTGATTCTACAAGGTCAAAGGTTCAATGAACATTGCCTCGTATTTAGTATGTATGTAATGTACACGTTACTATGTATCTCAACCTAATTGAAGTAGAAAAAATATTTTGAACTGTGACGAAGCTAATTATTGACATTTTGAGCATCTTGATTGTCGATTGGAATACTTTAACCAGAACCAGATTATAATGAATAAAACTCGCAGCGTGGTACGACCGTTGAACTAATCTGCTCCGCTGGGATTGGGATGGGCGACCGAAGGAACCAGCCGCGATACGACTAGAGTACTACAATTACAGTTAGCATTAATACACCAAATAATTGCACTGTCCAGTCATTTTTTGCTACGATGGTTGCAGTAACGATAGCGTAACTCTGTTCGAGATACGAATAAGAAATTATAGCGGTGTGGGAAAGCTTCGTCTTGGATAGACAGTTTTTTAGGCGTACAAGTGTTCCTCATTAAATTAACCTTAAGAGCCTGTGGATGAACTATTTACTAAATCAGTTCGATGTAAATATGTTTCTCATCAAATCAAAACCTCAGTTCTCAGTTTACGGCTTGGCAAACAGGGTTCAATTTACAATTATCAGTTTAGTATGTAGGTACATATGTATTTAGGTAAATATATCTGTTTGCAAGTTTTGTAAACATAATGTCAATGTCAATGTACGTTTAAATAGATATATGGTTTCGGTGGTACCTAAGGTACTTGTCTGGCAATATTTCATAGCACTAAATATGCGCCGTATGTACTATTATTTTATCGTAGCAAAGTCGGAGGTACTATTTAGACGCCAGGACGCTAGGCTTGGATTTTGCTCCCTTCTTCCTTCGCATCAGTCAAGCCTTGTATTCCGAGTCATTGTAAAGTATTGTCAGATTTCCCGTGTATTGTACCGTTGTTTTTGAGGCTGGTTGGTGGGCGTGTTTTCGTTTAATTAAAAATAGCCAACAGTTTAACCTGTTAATCAGCCCAGTAAAATTTGTAGAATGGGCAGTAAAGGGGTACTGGAAAGTGTCCTGGAAAAGGCACCGAATACGCCCTTACACGAGTGGATAAAAAGCTTTCCACGAGCCCGAGTGCTGTGTGTTGGGGATATTATCATTGACCATTTCGTTTCTGGAACTGTCTCACGAATATCAAAAGAAGTCCCGGTTCCAGTTCTCAGATTCGAAGAACGAAAGTCAGTTTTGGGCGGGATCGGAAATGTATTAAGAAGCTTGGCTCATTTGGGCGTCGTGCAGTCATACCTTGTGACAGTAGTTGGAGATGACAACGGTTCCTGCATTATGGAATCCCTTCTCAAACAAATACCCGGAAATCATTTTTCCCAACAGCGAATCACACTTATCAAGGATCCATCCCGTTCCACTACTGAACTCACTCGCTATATGTCAGCAAAGCAACATTTCCTTCGACTGGATCAAGACACGACGACGAGCCTGAGTGACAAATTGGAGCAGGCTGTCTTGGAAGCCGTTTTCAAGTACTTTCCTCTTATTGACGCAATTGTGCTTTCCGACTACCAAAGAGGTGTCCTAACGCCGGAGGTTGTCAAATCCATTATTACCCAAGCTAGACTTGAAGGAAAGCAAGTTCTTGTTGATCCTACAGGGGAGAAGTCCTATGAGAAGTACAATGGTGCAGATATTCTCAAGCCAAATCGTTTTGAGCTCTCAGGAATTACTGGAAACATGCCTGTTGCCACTGATCGGGAGATAATCGAGGCGAGCTACAAAGTGAAGACCATTGTTCCTCAAGTCAATTGGTTTCTGGTTACTCGAGACAAAGATGGAATGTCGCTGGTGGACCCTAGCGCAGATATGCATTTGTGGCAACCTAGTCAAGCCATGGAAATCGTTAGCGTAGTTGGAGCGGGCGACACGGTGAGCGCCACAATGGCGATATGTCTCTCAATCGGTGTTCCGTTAAGGCAGGCAATGTTATTAGCTAGCATTGCTGCTGGAATAGTCGTTGGGAAGTATGGAACCGCAGCAGTAACTCAGTACGAAATGGAGGAGCACATTCAAATCCAAATGTACAAACCGATTCAAGTCGCGACGACACCGAAAGATAAATCGAAGATTGTTTCTCTGGAAATTGCAAAGGAAATTGTAGCAAAGTGGCGTCGGGATGAGGAACCTTGTTCAATTGGATTTACAAATGGATACTTCAATGCCTTGCGAAAGGCCCATTTGTCCGTCTTGTCGGAAGGGAAGAAGATCTGCAGTCGGCTGATTGTGGCTCTTCACGGTGACTTCACGGTTCAGCGTATGAAGGGGTTGGATAAATCATTTCAGAATGAAGAAGACCGCGCTGCAGTTCTTGAGGCACTTGAAATTGTTGATCTTGTAATAATCTTGCAGCAAGAGAGTCCACTTCAGCTCATTCTGGAACTTCGACCCGATGTACTCGTCAAATGTGGCGACAGCGGAATGGAGCAGATTTAGCTGTGCTGGATCCAGGATCAGCTCAGGTACCTAATACGAATTACAGCTTTTGTACTTCTTAATTAAAATTGTCATATGTATTACTCAAGTTAATATTGTTAAATTGTTGATTTTTCTGTATTAGGTGCATTCATGAATTAATTCACGTCGTTGACGTCGGTCTTGTTCTGCGTTCTGGACAGTGCTACATGTTACCGTGGAATAGAATTAAGCCCATTACCTATATTCTTAAAAGATCTGTTTACTAACACATATATGTGGTTAATTATCTCAATATCAATCGTTTTTTAAGTATACATTTTTAAGTAAATAGACAGCTTATGTTTCTACCGAATGTTCTTCCTAGATCTGTGGTTTAGAGATTTAGTTTGATACATTTAAATACGGATTTTAGACTTTGTTTTATCAAGAGACTACAAGGCTTTTTTATTATTGGTAGTTCTACATGGTTGAACGTCTATGTATATATGTACGAGCGTGTCACCCGATCTAACGATTCGGTGAGAACGGATGAGTTCACAGGTCAAAGTCGTACCCATTGACCC